>WEDG01008379.1:0-261316 GCA_017591395.1 Schistocephalus solidus
TGTTGATGACATAAAAATCTGGAATGTTATCCAGAATCCTGCCGACAAAGATAAACTGCACATCAACTTAACTCGGTTGCGGGAGTAGTCGAATCATTGGCTTTTGTGGTTCAACGTCGATAATTGTACAATACTTTTCTTAGGCAACCCATCCGGATCTGCCGACAGTAGAAGCTACTTCCTCAACGTTGCAGCCTTACGAGACATGGAAACCCAAAAAGACCTTGGTGTGCTGACGACCACCACCTTAAAACCATCCGCACACATCTCAAAAGTGGCGAAGAGTGCAATAGCTGTGTTGCATGCCATCAGACCAGCCTTTTTTAATTTCGATAAAGATCTCTTCGCTAAGACTTTTGGAAAATTCTTTAGGCCGCATTTGGAATAGGCTGTACAAGCCTGGAGACCCTGGACAGTTCAAGAACAGAACTCTCTCGAAAGAGTAAATAGGTTTATTGATTTGGCACTGCTTGGGCGCCGTTAAATCCTAAGAACACAGGAAAAACCTAAAACAAACTCCTCTTTTTATTAACCACTTGAGCTTTGGTTTGTTTGTTTGCTTAAATAGCAGTGTTCAAAATGACGAGTTTGTTTTAAGTAAAAAAACCTGTTCTCCAAGGTTTAGAAATAACAAAATTTGAAGTTAAAACAGCGATACAGAATGGGGATGAATGCATCAGGGTAAGAATGGTTAGAGTCAAGACTAGTCTGTTATTGACGTTCGAGAGTGTTGATTCGACAGAGGTAGAAACGTCTGCGGTCGATTCGAAGGGATAGGTACTTCCAATCAGATGCGAGTACAGTCGATTCTGGTGTGGGGTTTGAGCGGCCGAGGACTTCGAGGTTTGCACACACACGGACGAGTAACGCACCTGTAGTCGTTATTAGACGGTGCGCGTATTGAATAGGGTCTCTAAGCACCATGCCGATCACTCAAATGCAACAGTCATTAGAAGGAAGGGCAGAAATGTCGGAAATTGATTATACTAGTAAGAAGGATATAAAGGTATAAAAGGACACGATAAAAAATAAGGAATGGAGCGTTTCATGGAGCTATGTCCCTTTTGGAGTGGGGAGAATGCTGTCATGCCCGTTGGATAACCGGTAGGGAGTGCAACGCTGTGGGAAACTGCAGGGTCGGGATGGGGGATGCTGACATTGAATGGAGGATACCGATACGATAAACGGTGACGGTAATCGTGGGGACGGGGGTCAGCGTTCGAGAGTGGAATGGGGCTCCGGCATCTTCACCGACATTCCGTCACTCCATCCCCATCCGGGATTCGTGCCACCGAAATGTTAAGGAGTCAAAGCTCCTTGCCATATCAAACCCGCCTTCCAAATCTTAATATGTTTCCTTTGAGTTATAGGCGAATGCGCGGGGATCTCCTGCAGACCTTTCGCATTGTGAAGGGCTTGGATTGTTGCCTGGAGTTCCCGGACTTCTATGAATTTACTTCCACGACCCATCTCCGAGGTAACCCATTGAAACTGCTCATCCTGCAGGCGAGACTGGATGTGCGCAAGTTCTCCTATTCTGGTAGATCGGTTGAACCATGTAATGCACTCCCTCTAAAGTTGTAATGTCACCATCGCTGGAAAGCTTTTAAAGGAACCTTGACAGTTTTATGTGCCAAAATGAGTCAGAGTACTGAGGAGTTTAGCTTAACCCTCGAAACTCACGCACCACTTGTCATATTTTATGATCGCCTTTGAACTTTTGCCAACCACATGGTTTATATGTATGCCGCACTGAATTTCACGTGAAAGATGGGGTACTCAAAGGCCCATGCCTATTTACCTCAATAAATTGAATTGAATATAAGAAGAATGCAGGGTCACGGGTACAGGAGATTTATTAGCGTGAGTTGTCCGACTCGCGTTGTAGCCCATCAACAAATAAAATAAGAGTGCAAAACAAGTGAGCAATTTTGTTGTCAAGCAATGAAAGAGGCTAAGGAGGAGGGGAAGGCAGTGCCTGCGCTTTGGTGGAGTGTAGTGAGTGAATTGGAGAAAGAACGATCCCTTTTGTTTAAATGAGCAGAAACGGGTTAGTCACTTTTTGAATTTGATCGGCGTGTTTTCATGCCTCATCTTTGTTTTCACTCTATTTTGTTCCAGCCGTCGAAGACGTATAATTCCCTTCCCTGGTAGTAGGATCCAGCTCCGCCTCTCCCGAATATCAGGGCAATCAGTGACTCTTCCGATCTCTGATCGATATCTTCTGTGTTCTGTATAACTTCTTTTGGAATAACCTGCCAATCGATATATGGTTATCAAATAGTATATCCTATTTAATGCGCAGACTGCACAGTTATCTTAACACTGAATCAATGAACCTTTTATTTTCCTCTTCATTCCCTGGCAGATTTCTCCATGACACTGCAAAAGGAACATCGCGAATTTAGGAGACTGTCTCTCATATTACACTTCCTTGTATCGTCTCCCCCCACGAAATAAGATGTCTTCATTAACCGTCGCTCAATTGAATAATCGTCAAAAAATCGGGTACTACTGGCGTGCGCATTTCAATGCCTTTTTGTTTTTTTGACAGTTAACCATTATCAGAAGTTCAATCTAACTATTTAAATGTCTACGCCTCACTTTCATCGTCGATTTTCATATGAAAAAGCTGCCCTGGGCGCACTGTATTGACTTCATCGTACTCAATTGCCGGATCCTCCATTTGCAAGTGATGACCAATCTTTCTGTCAATCTTCGCAGCCGCTAATTCATCCGCTACTCTATTCAACCATCATTGCCAACTGTTGAAAATTTTGATGCATTCTTCCGTATATGCGACCTTGACGATGGTGTACGTGGTCTGTTGATAATCGTAGCGGTTTCTGCTGTTTTCCCTACCTTGTCGGTGAGTGATAAAGCCAGCAAGGTCACATCTCGGAGAGGATCTCTTGACCTCTACTTTCCCCTCTTCGTTTCGAACCTGTTTAAAGGTTAAGGGCACGTGGACCGATTTTAAAAGATACGTAAAGGGTTTATTTTTACCATATTTCTTGCCCCTAGCAGTGAACTGTCTATTAATTGTTAGTTTAAAAAGTTCTTTTTACTGCCCATATTATTTTAAACTGGCCATATAATCAATTGGATTAATTAGTTGCACTTTGTATAAGTGTGGTTTGAAATTGTGCTCGGTTCGTCGTTCTCTATTTACTGTATGAAATCAGCTGCAATTTTAGTCTTTTTAAGTATACTCTTGTAAATTATTAACCCAATTTTTTATATTAAGTAAACCAAATTCCGTCTAATAGTTTACGATGTCCCGCAAGCAGCTCGCAAAAAGACGCAAGGTTGAAGTTTCCACTCCATCCTTAAGTTATAGAGTAATGGAAGGGGACCTATCTAGCGTATGCAAGACTTTTCAGCCCTCCGTAGATATTGTCAACTCTAAAATCCCTTTGGCAAATCTGGAACCTCTTGATCCTCTGATTGCTTAAGCCTACACCTCGTCCTGAAATAATCACTCGTCGTCTGACGAAAATAGAAGATTTTTTGCTTAAAGGAACTATAACCAAACCCTCCGACACAGTTATCCAACAGGCTTTTCAAGCCATCGGGATAATCAGCTCCAAAACCGAAGAACGGAAAAATGAAAGCATAATTTTATGCTGCGTAATATTCCAAGTTACATATCAGCTTTCGACGGGGCGCGTCTGTTTCTGGAAAGCTGTGGCTTAGGATTCAGAGTTGCGCACGCTAAGCGTCTATGCTCACTCAGTCGTAATGTCCCCATATTATTTACTCTCTTTTCCGTTATAGAAGTTGACTTCATGCTCTCTAGGGAGGGGATTAGTAGAGAATTTTGTCGAAAATGGCATTCATCAGTTTTCCTTGACCTCACCCCATTGCAGAGAAAACTTAAAAATTTCAAATTATCGACAAGCAATAGAGAAATGACTACCTCTGCTGTCATGTTGAACAAATCGCCTCCAATGTCATCTACGGCCTCGCCTTCTTAATCCCCAACTAATTCTGCATGGAAACCTACCTTGATTAATCTTTTTGGGATCCTAAGACAACAGTACTTCTTTTATTTGTTCTCAAGACAGCAGAACTTCTCCTATTACCACACCTATACCAAGTTTACCAGTTACTCCTGGTAAGCAATAGCAGCTTTTTAGCTCAAAGACAAGTCCAGGCTAAGTCTCGACCACTCGAAAACCGCTTAAATTTAGCCTCTCCACAAAAACTACTCCTTGATCATCGCCCTTTCTCCCGAAAACATCCCCATCCAAACTCCCTCGAAATTACAGCCACTGAGGCTGATAAACGAAACATACAAGCATTCTCGCCCAAAAAAGTGCTTCTGTGCCACTCACAGCAGTGCATCCCCCACCCCTCAGCCATATTTCTCCAGGTTCGTTTTTCCAGTTGGCTCTTAATACGAAGGGTCCTGCTGGACTACTAGACTCACCTGACCTTCTGTGTCACTTTACTAAGATGACTTTGCAGTATCCTCTCCAGGGATTTCCCAGACAAGCCCCAATAGCTAGCGGTTGTGCTCAGTTCCCCTGTCTGTCATTTCCATCCCCATGTTTACTCCCCTTCACGTACATCAGGCGCGTACGATCCCATAACCTTTTTTCCAGAACAGGGCGGGAGCACCCGCCCCCTATGTTCAGTGGCCCGTCAACCACTGGGTGAATTAGCCGCCCTCCCTCAAAAACAACCACCTTGCCCACTTAAAATGTTCGCTCTTAATGCCAGATCCTTGCTCAATAAAATGCCCCTGCTTCAGACTCAAGTCTTTGTCCACTGTCTAGATATTGTTATAGTAACTGAAACATGGGCAACACCTTCCGTAGCCGACCCCGAACTCTCTCTTATAGGTTAAACTTGTATTTAGAATTTAGAATTTACTCGGAATGATCGCCGTGACAGCCGTGGTGGAGGAAGCTGTATCTATGTTAAGCGAGCGCTGGCATTTCGGACCTTAGACCATCCACAATTTATTGCGGTTGATGAGAGCTGTTGGCTTCACAAGTTCGAGGACTTACTCGAGGCCGTAGATATTTGCATGTGGACTCAGGTTGTTGACTTCCATACGCGATTATCAAGCATACTTGATCTAATCTTCTGCAGAGCTTACCTGTCTTTGACGGTGTCATCATTAGGCCCACTTGGGAGCTCAGACCATGATATCGTTGTTTCTACACCGATGAGACGTTTTCCAAAAAATATAGCTTTTTCTTTGATTTTGATAAGCGCTTTCGACAGAATTATTGATACATCTTAACTCCCACGACTGGGTCTAATTTCTTTATATGTCAGGATGTGAACACCTGTACCGGTATGCTTTACGAAGTTTTGGATCCACATATTTCTCGTTTTGTTGCCCGTAAGAAATTAATTAATGTCACGGATGAGGTTTATCTCCCTTTATCTTTTCGCCGACGGTTGCGTAATCTCTTTCGTCAATTCCATTTGCGAAACCACATTTCCGTTCTGCCCTCGATTCGACGTATTTTTGAGCAGGCTAAGAGGCTATCCGAAGACAAAACGGCTAGCCGATGAGGTCAAGTATGTCGAAAACCGTTCATTGAATGTCGCGAAAAGTTTTTCACGCACAATAGGAACCCATAGTAAAACATGGCATCCCTTCCTACTGGACTAAGTTGGCAATCCTGTAGTTGATGACAAATTGACGGCTGACAGTTTAAACGTTTTCTTTTCTAGATCATTTATTGAAAAATTCGGCCGCTCCCTCCGACCATCCAGGTTTGGACCGGTGCCATCCACGAAACCATAACTTTTACCCTCTGGGACGTACTCTTAGCCATTCGATGTTTTCATCAATCTTATAGTCCTGGACCAGATGGCATACCAATCGATATTATAAAGGTGGATACTAATGATATTTTCCCGTCACTTCTATATAAGATATTTAATCTAGCTCTGGAAAGTAAAACCTTTCCCAGTGTGTGGAAGAAATCGTACATTCTACCTATCCCCAAACATGGCCAATCTTCGTCATTTGACGATTTTTGGCCAATCAACACACTGTCAGTAACTTCGAAAATCCTGGAGACCTTGATCAAAGATAAGATGATGCATCACTTAACCGAGAATAACCTACTGAGTGCAGCCCAGTATGCGTTCTTCAAAACAAGATCTTGTGATACCTGTTAGCTCTCTTTCTTTGATCACGTTCTACAATCTTGGGATAATGGCTTTGCACTTTACATAGTCTATTCCGATTTCACCAAGGCCTTCGATCGTGTTGACCATGCCCTTCTTCTCCTAAAACTCTTCTTTTCGGTATATGTGGTAAACTTCTAAGCTTGATATCTTCTTTCCTGAGCTCTCGCACACACCATGTTAAGATCTCCAATGTTATCTAAAACCTGTCCTGTGTGAGGAGTAGAGTTATTCAGGGAAGTATGCCCAGCCCACTTTTATTTTGTCTTTTTGTCAATGATGTACCAGGTTAATTTCGGAATGGTAGGCCCTTTATGTATGCCGACGATTTAAAAGGTGCGTATCGATACAAGCCGGCAGATCGCGACACCGTGCTTGATCTAGTAAAAAATGATCTTTAGGCCTTTGCCCATTGGTGCTGCACATGGCGACTTTCTCTTTTTTGGCACATATAAAATTATTGATATCAGACTCCGCCTTTATAAAATGTACGTTAGGCCTGGCCTAGAATACTGCCCGTTTCCGTTTCGCCTTCTGCCTGCTAGTGAACGGAAGCAAATAGAATCTGTCCAGCAATTCTTTACGAAAGGAATGTTATCGTTGGAGCACCGTAATCTGTCGTATCAAGAACGCTGTGGGCTTGTGAACATTAATCACTTATGGTTTCGCCGAGTACAGAAGGGACTCTTTTTACTGTTTAAGCTTTTGAATAGTCGAACATTTAATCCCCTTACGAATGTGAGGCAGCTTGACCACCCTCGGCGCAGCAGTCATCGCAATGTCTTTTATTTCTTCCATTAGCTCGCAGAGTTATGTATCGTCGTTTTTTCTGTAAATGCTATAGTCATGTGGAATAAACTACCCCATAATGTAAAAATCCAGCGAGGTTATTCTTTATTTAAGATAAAGATTACTAGCTTTTCCTATTCATAACAGTTTCCAAGAATTCTGGGCGCCGACACGGTAGAATCTGTTTTCCTGTTCGACGGAGTGCGCGGCATCTAAATCCGTTCCCAGGTCTTACCTTGAGGGATAGGGCACCGTCCCTGCAGCTTTCACCCGTTGAATTCTTCAGCAGACAGTGAGCAACTGTCCACGGATGCAACCTTGCCTGGGGCAGAATCCCAGTTTCTAACATAGACAGATAGACTGCAAACAGACTGTACTTGGTTTAGCCCTTCCCTGATCTGAACTACTATCATACTTACAGGTGGCAGTTTTTTTCTCCTGAATAACATGAAGATAGGAAAAACACTTATAATGATAGAAATATATTTAGGAGTTTTTTAACTGCCAGTCATATCCCAACTGAACATTTCACCTGACAATGCCTGTAACCCGGCCTTTAATACAACTTTTATTATTTTTATTATTATTATTGTCTACGATGAGCTCCTGATGTCTCACTTCCCTGATGGCTGTAAAATATAGCTCTGGCTGCTATATGATCACTCCCGTTACAAGGAGCGTTCCGAACCCTTACACACTGTCATCAATATTATGGTTCTTTTTCGCTGCATCGTACTTTTCCTATCAATTTTTGCTATTACTTTTTTAGGGATGCAGTTTTTTCCGTTATATTTTTTTAAAAAATGGAAGATCACTGAACTCTGCCCCCGATTAAACCATAGGAGTCTTATTTCACTGCTTCTCTCCTTTTTCACCATATATTCCAAAGATTATTAATAATTGTTTTAAAAATGACGAATCGTTGTGAATCGACAGTGCCCACCATACTACCTAATTCTGCTGTTCAAATGGTTGTTCACACAGTGCAGCAATTATCCACTTTTTATTTATTTTGCCATGGTACTAAGTTTGCAATGCTAGGGCCTTCTGTGACTTTTATATAACATTTATTTATTTATGTTCCCCACCCCGGTTGCTGAAATTCACTCTTCCCTCCTCTCATCGCTCTGTCAGCAAGTAAATTCACTGTACCTATAACCCGTTTTACCCATTGTTTATAGTAAGATTTTAGCCGGATAATAAAGCACCTTCTTGCTTCCTTTGTATTTCGATTATTCCTGACTGCCGGTTGAGAATGGCTTCCATGAAGCATGAGGCGAAAGATTTCTTTCAGAGCGAGGACGAGTACAAGGACTCACAGGACGGCCGGGAACAGATCGACAGCAGAGGTGAACCCCTATCAGTAGATCCCTCAATTGCCACGGCTACTACACTGGCTGAAGCGTCCTAGACGCACATGCTGCCAGCCTTTCACGCTGTCAACCAATTTCCATTTTTATTCGTGCTATTTGCCGGCAACAAGGAATTTGGATCCTGGCTCCGGTGACTGCATTTCCACCTGGCTGATGTGACTCCGGTAGACCGCAGCCAGGTTGTATTGAAAAACCTGGCTGGCGAACAGATGGACCAAGAGTTGGATGCAAGCCTTTCATGCCACACCCCCTTCAAGGTCATCTGCGAGCAACTTTAATGACTCTTTCAACCACCATTCTCGATTAAGGAGGCCATTGACAAGGTCCTCAACCGCCGGCTGCAGGTCCAAGAGTCTGCCAACAGTTCGCCAAGGTCCTGCTCCAGCTGCCGACTTGGACTAAGTGGTTCTTTACCACTTTAAACTGGGTTTGGGCTCTTAAGAAGTAGCTAACTTCCTTTGAATCGAACCATCAGATGACCCAAACGAGATCATCCTTCGCGCCGCATGCATGCTGCCACCGACCCCCGGGGTCGGCCAACCAACCCTTTGCAGACGCGCGGTGGTCTTCTTCCGAACACCCGCAACCTGGACACGGCCCCTGGCAAGACCCCCGTGGGCAGGCGCACCAGTGGTTTGACCGCAGCAACCGAGGTCCTGCCTTCAGGAAGTCCCTACTTGGTACCGCCCACTAATTTCACAATCAGGGACCCCCGTGACGCCAACCCCAACCCAGCTTGGAACCAGAACAAAGGTAACGAAATTGTTACTAATTGTTCCGATCAATCTTCTAATAGCTTACCTTTCTACACCACCACTTACGTTGATAATTACCCAGTTAAACTTTAATTGATACAGGGGCCACGACCTCTCTAGTATGCGCTGAAACATTAGGAATCAGGTGGTTACGACTCGAAAGACAGAGGAACGAATGGCATCGCCTCTGAATGGCCGATGGGTCAAACATGTGCACCATAGGGATATTTCGCCTGCCCTTCGTCTATTCCAAGAGTGTCAGAGAACAGATATTTGTAGTTACTCCGAAGATGACCTAGGACATGATCGGCGGCCTTGACCTCCTCTCCTACCACAACTGCTGCCTCAGGGTACATGACCGAACCCTCTCGTTCAAAAGCAGATTTTGGAGTAGCTCTTGGGTGAACCCCGAGTATGATGCCAAAGCCCTCTGTGCTGCCATCTCAGCAGTTGTTAATTTGCCGGCCAATAGCATCGACGCGGTCTAACTTACAGACCCCATCCTCGACAGCAACACCAAGCACGACTTAAGAGATCTGCGGGGCAAAATCGATGACGGTAACCTGGCCGAACCGCACTTATCCGACACGCCATTGATACGGGCACATCAAAGGCCTTGTGGCATCAAAATGTCGCGTTCCTCCACATTTTCAGAAGAAAGTTAAAGATATGATTCAAACGATGCTTACCACAGGGGTATTCTGGCTCATCACTTTCAAACCAGTTGTTCAATTTACCTCGTTGACGTCATCGGTTTTGGCCGAACTGCCCAATAGCACAATAAGAACCTCACCGCAATCCTCTTAGATTTGCGCGATGCTGGCCTTCGTCTCAACCCTATAAATGCATCTTCCTACGTCACACGTCCAAATTCTTTGGCCCTGAGGCCAGTCCCGAGGGTATTCAGGTGTCCCTGGAAAAATTGGAAGACGTCCGCACGTGGCTTACACCGAAGCCAGCGACAGAGATCAGAGGCTTCCTCAGACTGGCATCCGACTACCACTGGTCCATCCTGCACTTCACCGAACTCGACCACCCTCTCCAAATACTGACCGATAAAGGCTGCCAGTTTATTTAATTCGAAGAATGCCAGCTGGATTTCGATGAATTGAAAGGTTACCTCATCACCGCCATAGGATGTGTCCTCTCCCAAGACGACAAAACCGGCAACGAGCGAGCCATCTGCTTTGTAAGTAAAGCCTTATCCAAACCAGAGCGGAACTACTGTACGTAACACTGCGAATTATTAGCCCTAGATCCTTTCCTGGTCGGACGACGCTTTATTATCCGCACAGAAAATAAGGCTTTACAATAGTTCAAAAACATGAAGGACGCCGACGTCCAACTTTTCCGGTGACAGGAGGATCTAAACGAATTCGACTTCACCAGACAATACCGACGCGGCCGCTAGCACTCCAATGTGGGAACCCTGTCTCGCCGACCACCGGGATCTAATACAATCGAGTTTATAAAGAATTTATATTTAATTGGACACTTTCTAAACAAACATTAGTAATGAAATAAAATTATGAAAATGGGTGCAGATAAAATGTACAAATATTTAATAATGTAGGCAGAACTTGTTCTGTTAGGTCAAAGTTAGCGATGTTTGGAAATTACTAGTGAACTAGAAAATTGGCAGTCAAAAAAACTTCCTGCCTTAAAAATGGAGGCAGAGTTCAATAGGCCTCATTTTAAAATAAAGGGTAGGAGGAAAAAACTGCTTTGGAAAATAAGGTAAGGGGTAAAGTAGGCTAATACTGCAGTGGCATTTCAGAATGAGATAATGAAATGTCGATATGGTTCGTTTTTGATTACTTAGGCGCATGAAATAAAATCTCACGAAAAAGCATCAGTGAACTGGAGGCCTCAGCATCATAAGATCCAGAATTGAATTCTGATGAGGGTAAGTATCAAACGAAACGGCGGCATTTTAGAATGTATACGCTAGAACGACTTCATATTTTGAATGACTGGTGATATAAGAAGACATCATAGTTCATGAGTGAATCGAGGTAGCGAAAAAATAATTTCCAGAGGGTCATTTAAATTCCCGATGGTCCTTTCTCCGAGTCATGGAGAAAGCTACTGGAGAAAGATGAGGAAAATAAAAGGTTAATAGAATCAGTGTTAAGATAAATGTGCAGTCTTCGCTTGAACGCAGATATAATAGGTAACGACCTTATTTCCATTGGCAAGTTATTCAAAGAAAGCTACACCTAGAGGCAAATCATAGAAAGCGTTTAAATGTGGAGGATGCAGGAGGAGCTATAGTTAGTTAGACAAACGGGGGTAATTATATAAAGCTTGGGAAGATTTAAGCTATTATTTACTCGAAAAAGGAGGCAAAAACTGCTTCCAGTATCCTGACCGAAAGAAATGTAAGCTTCATCAGCTGGCATCTAGTTGAGTCGGGAGTATTTGAAAGAGTCGGATGAAGGAGTTTTTTGTGAAATATCTTTGGACATTTTCAATTTTTTAATGGCTCAATTCGTTCATTAAACCGAAGAAAAGGACAGCGAATTTCAAGAATGGAAAGTACAAACATACGCTTAAGTCTTAATTTAATTTTAGAAAGGTAGAAATTATAAGAAATAAAGCCGCAAATCTGAGCAGCTTTGGCAGTAATTCTATTGGCATGAGGCGAAAGATCTAATTTATTAATGTAGCTTAAGCCCAAGTCCTTTATGTTAGAACCTTCAGTCATAGGGCACCATTTAAAAATAACAGTTTGCGGCAGCCTTACAGGCCTAAAACTCATGTAGCGACATTTAGTAAATTGAGAACTCTATTTGCTTTGTGGAGCTCCACGCCAAAAGAGCGTATTAGTCCGAATGAATTTGTTCTAGGCATCGTTCGGCCGTAGAATAATAGAAGGAATACACGCATTTGAGGTCATCAGAATAAATATAAGATTGAAATGTTGAACTATCGATAAAATATCATTTATGTAAAGAAAGAAAAACAAAGGACCTAATACGATGCCTTGAATGACACCACTCAAAATAGTGGTAGCACTTGAGTATGAGGACCCCAGTAAAACGTTTTGTTTTCGATCATATTGTTATTATCTAATAAATTCAGTAAGGGGACTACCAAATCCTATAGCATCTAGTTTAGCTAGAAGTCATCTATGAGGCACTTTATCGAATGCCTAACTAAGATCAAAATAGATAACTACTACGGATAGATAATTATTACGAAGAGAGCCCTACCAGCACCAGCCGCGCTTAGCCCGGTCCAGCCCCTGGGGCCAGAGGGGAATTTGAGGGGACTAGAGAGAGCTAAACGGCGGGGCCAGAGGGTTCAAGTCGACGGTGTGGCCCCCTCACTGGAAAAAATTGCACATCGGGACCCCAAGATTTCCTCGCAGTTGTGGCCCCCTTTCCTTTATATCGAACACCCAGCGCACATTGCTTTCCCTGATAATCGGCCACTACTGATGCATCCCTAATTGTGGTACTATGAACGGCCCAAGGTTATACAATTAATATGGCTTCCCTTTGGATCCATTCAAGTCATTCCTGCGATGTACCCACTCACTCATGATATAGGATATGTGCAGATGAAATTCGGAAGTATTTTATTATAAAAAAGTTAAAAAATATATGTACATGAGTAGGCAAAGTTCGTCATAGTCTGTCAAAATTGCTGCTGTTATCCGGAGGTGGTTCCTGAAATAAAAAGAAATATGTTGGTAACCGAGGCATACCAGGCTAGATGAACATTATGAAAAGAGCTAAAAATCGTAAAGTCATGATTAAAATACATACTACTTAATTAATAACATTTAAACCTGAAATACGTGAACTATGAAGACATTGAGATAATTACCGTGTCTTCGGACGCAGACTGTGTTGTGCAAATTGGACACCTGGTGAGACATTCCGGAAGCTGAATATGCATGCTGGATTAATTCAATGGAATAGTTTTAACTTCTCAGTTGCCTCCCGGCGCTTTGTTCTCCCACCATACCTGTCACTTGCACTGTGGAACCAGTCAATAGCAGTTCTGCGAATAACATCAACCTAGCATTTACTGAAGCTCGCATTTTGCCAAATGGCGCCTGCATATGCCAAGGAAACGTCATGACCTACCAGTAACAACGGCATAGAGCGGGCAGCCAATAAATGACCACTTTTCAGTTGATCCGCCCCAGCAGAAGTTGAGGCAGTGTGGTGGTCCAATAAAAGACTCCAGAGGTTCAACATGGACTTGCTTTCATTTCTTCCCCCAACTACAGACAGCCTTTTGATCTACAAATCACGAATGACGTTCAGTAAGTAATATATCCAAACCGCCTCATTCGCATAATCCGCTGTCCTACTCATTCCTCCAATGAAGTCATTGTAGGCCTCCTCTGTGCAAAGGGGCAGACGATAGATCGACTGGCTAGCTTTGGGCGGAAAAGTCGCACTTTGCACTTCCTTGAGTATTTCGTTCAATACGCCTAATGTTGTTCCATATTGCGAGCCAGCTGGTCTTTAATGTAATTGACTTTTAAATAGGTGGTTGTTTTTAACGTTCCAAAACGTATTACCGTAGAGAATCTACTGCCTTTCGCGGTTCGTTGATAGACGTTGTATGGACATCTAGGGGTTGTTGAGGTAGAAGTTTGAGGTACAAATTAGTAATAAATGCTTATCGATAGGGGGAAGTTGGGTTAGGTCGTGTTCGTGTACTCGAAGGCAAGGATGGGCCCGCTATATTTCTCGTCATTCCTTAGCCTAAAAATATTATTTTCATAGGTTCTTTCTGCAATATCTGTAGTGGCGTTGGCTAGCCAGCCAGTCTCCATTCTGGCTTTTTTGGTCGGTGAATATATTCTTCCTCGTCTTCCGAGACCAAAGCGAGCGGGCATGGATATCTAGATGGATATATATTATAGCATTCGAAAATTACTTCTTTCTGTAGCCCCTTCCTAATACAGTTGGCTTGGAGCTGGAGAGTTCATCCATCTCCTCAGCCTTTTTCGCCAACTTTTTGTGCCTTTTCGAGGATCAGGTTGTCTTTCAGGACCCTCACTGCGCAATCTTTTGTGTTTGGAGGTGGCTGCAGATTATTCTGCAAAAAATAGTCACGCTGCTTTCCGTTTTTGGACACATGATACAATTCACATCCACGAACCATGCTTTGGCCACAGCGGCCACGCTTGGGTCATTGATAAACTCAACAGCACAGCACGTCTACATACACCACACGAACAAGGGATACAAGCAAATCATAATGGATTGAAATATATCACAAACATGTGTATGGAAAACTTTGAAAAAAAATATGAACAAAAACTGAACAAAAAGTCACTGTTTTTGGATGTGTGCAACAAGTGAATAAGAATAAAATGATCATAAAAGGCACCTCTTTACAGATAAAGTCAGAAAGGGTTGCAATCCAAGGACTACTTACCAAATCTGAGGCTTTAAACATGAAAAGGCTGGAAGATAAAATGGATGTTGTAAAAAGGTCACGGAATTCAACAAACGGAGGTGCTGTATTTCAGTAGCTGAAACAGATGTCAGTACGCACGGCCTGTCCCCGATCAGTACCACGTCATTGAGCACTTCAGTCGACAGCACATAACCATTGTGAAAGATGGCAGGGGAGCTGCAGGTTAACTGTAAAGATCGTGATACACCCTCATCGTCTTCTAACAGCATGGGGCATGTTGGCAACTCAGGTAGACGTCTTTCCGAACATCTCCTGTACACCTATGCGGCTACAGTTGTTGACCACTTTATCAAATTACAAATGATTAGTAAAAAAGACTCAAAAGAAAAGGCCGAAAAATTATCCAACACTCCAAACTGCCCCACATTTTCATGTAAGTGAACTAAGCAACGAATATTATATACAATCTCTGCAGGACTATGCAATATGGTGAAATCTGAAACAAATTTATATAACAAACTGCGAGCAAACTCAAAACAGGTCTTATGTAAAATTGGATGACAAAAAATATAAACTACAACGGAAAACTGCAAAAAATGCATAATACGGTCATTGTCCAGATTAGGTTTCAAAACAACAAAGAAGTTCGGCAGGTGTCACAAGAGCGATCCGGTAAAAAGCTATATTGCAAGGAGTTCAGAATTTGATTAGTCCAGCATAGTTCAGTATATTTAACGGTAATAGGCATTGCCTTTGAAGATACTATAAATAACAATTTTAGCTGCAAAATTGCAGTCCAATTTCACATCAGTGCAAAGTATTGAATAACATATTCAAGTAGAAAGAAAATGGTTTTTAACAGTCGAGTCTGGGCGCAGTTTCGATGATTACCTTTCTGAGGTTTAATAGCGAACGCACGCGATTGAACCTCAGAAAGTTTTGTTTTAGCCAACGAGTGGTTCGACCTTGGAACTCGTTACCAAGCGAGATGGTTAACTCTGAAAGCATTATTGATTTTAAAAGAAGACTTGATTGCATTGTATTTGACAAAAGACGACTGTCACAGCATGAGTTCTTAAAACCAGCCTTTTAAATCTTTCGGGCTCTACTTTTCTTCCACAATGTTTCGCCTTTGGCTGTGAAAACGCATTTGAAGTTATCTTATGCTTTGACTCAAACATTTTAAAATGTACAACATTTTATATTGACTGTACACATGCAATGATAACTTAACATTAATAGGGTCATCAAGGGCAATGCCTGTAACCCTTCAAAATATACAATATACAAATAATAGATATCACCGTTACCTGTATGTATGTGCAAAGCTTTTGTATGATGAAGGGACCGCGCCCTTTGAATTCGGTTTAAAATTTTCCACCTCCGAGGAATTTACTACTTTCGGGATTTCAGTCTACTAGTCACTCTTGCGGACTATATTTATCAAGCGTTGGATTCTATTCGACATACACCCCAAAAGGCTATATGGCTACATACGGAGTACAAAGAGAATTCAGGAAATGATACCTGCCCTTAGGTCTGCAGACGGAAAACTGGAGACCGATGACCAGGTTAAAGCATCCCTTCTTTCCAAATTCTTCCAGACCGTCTTCACTAGAGAGCCTAATAATTTTGCTGCTATTCAAACAGTTTGTCAACCAATGTGTACCCCCCTTTCCCTTACTCCTCCATCTCCTCCTCATCCACAACAGAGGACCTAGACCTAGACTTTTCACCGACCGTAGTTAAAACCGAATTACTCCGTATAAAACCAGCCAAGTCGCCTGGGCCGGATAGAATTCCTGCATTAGCCCTAAGAGAACTTGCTAACGAACTGTGTATACCACTGTCCATCATATTCCAAAAGTCCTTTGAAGAAAGCAAACTCCCCGGAAGAATGGAAGTGCGCATTCATCACCCCCGATCTATAAAGGAGGTTCACGACTCGACTGTGAAAATTACCGCCCTGTCAGTTTAACTTGCATAGCGTGCAAAATAATGGAGCGTATTATCAAGAGGCATTTAAAGCGCTATCTGGAAAACAACCAAATCCTATGCGATGCCCAACATGGCTTCCGTCCAGGACGTTCCTGTCTCACGAGTGCCCTTCAGTCGCACGAGAAATGGACAAAGGCCACAGATAAGGGTCATGCAGTAGATGTTGTATTTTTTACTTCAAAAAGGCCTTTGATAGTGTACCACACGGGTTTCATTTTGCAGAAGATTTGGAACGTAGGAATTCAAGGAAAACTTTTCAATTGGATCAAGAATTTCTTGTCATTCAGAATACAGAGAGTTGTTGTTGGAAACTCTAGCTCAGAATGGGCAAAAGTAGAAAGTGGTGTTCCACAGGGTTCTGTTTTGGGCCCCCTACTCTTCCTAATCTACGTGAACGACTGTCTCAAGGACCTAGATTGTGAAGCTGTCATGTTTGCAGATGACATTAAAATATGGACTGAAGTCAGCTGCGCCGATGACGCAAAAGGGTTAAAATCGAATATCGACAAACTAAGTGCCTGGTCGGCTAAGTGGCTTCTTAAGTTTAATGTATCCAAGTGCGTGATCCTACATCTAAGCGCCGGTTGAAAAGTATCTCTGAGACACCAGTACTTTATAAATGGCACTGCATTAAAAGAGGTCGAAACATACAAAGATCTGGGCATGTGGACAACTGTGAATTTGATGCCCTCAGAACACTGTAAGAAAGCAGTCCAGAAGGCAACATGTACACTACATTGGATCAGACGTGCGTTTAAAATATTCCCCCATGATCTATTCGGAAAAGTCTATGGCGCCTTTGTGAGACCACATTTAGATAACGGAGTACCAGCTTGGATACCGTGGATGAAGAAAGATGTTGACCTCCTCGAACAGGTGCAACGGAGAGCAACGAAGATGGTTGACGGTCTTAAGACTTTACCGTACCAAGACAGATTAAAAAAAGCTTGACTTATTTCCTCTTTCCTACAGGCACTTACGGTGTAGCCTGCTCTGGACATTCCGGATTATCAGGGGCCATGATTCCACCCTGAGATCGGAGGATTTCTTCGACTTTGCCTGCACAACTCATCTGCGTGGTCATCCTTACAAGGTTAATAGCGAACGCACGCGATTGAACCTCAGAAAGTTTTGTTTCAGCCAACGAGTGGTTCGATCTTGGAACTCGTTACCAAGCGAGATGGTTACCTCTGAAAGCATTATTGATTTTAAAAGAAGGCTTGATTGCATTATTTTTGACAAAAGACGACTGTCACAGCATGATTTCTTAAAACCAGCCTTTTAAAATCTTTCGGGCTCGACTTTTCTTCCACAATGTTTCGCCTATGGCTGTGAAAACGCATTTGAAGCTATCTTATGCTTTGACTCAAACATTTTAAAATGTACAACATTTTATATTGACTGTACACATGCAATGATAACTTGACATTAATAGGGTCATCAAGGGCAATGCCTGTAACCCTTCAAAATATACAAAAAAAAATATACATACTCTTCCTCCTCACAAGACTACTACAGCAAAACACCGGATACGGCCGATATCCTCCTCCTGTGCACTTCTCGCCAGCAACTCCACGAGATCTTCCAGTCAACAGAGGGCTGAGTCATTTCCATATTTTATTCATAAAGTTGCTCCCGCTAAAACCTTCGTCCCATATTTTTAACACCCTTTATCGTGTTTGTGATCTATCATGGATGCCAAAAATATACCCTTCGGGAATCGTGCAAAATACGTGGCACTGCCGAGTTTCGAACCTGGGCAACAGCGTGCGGGGAACGATGGTGATACAACTGGGCTATCGCCGCACGACAAATTCGCTGACCTAATTTTTAATGATGGAATAAACATAAATCATAATACGAATGACCTCATTTCCAGACATGTTTCCTTAAAATCACCTCCCGCCAAACGAGGACGAAGCGTGTGCGACATGCTTTAAACTTTTTCAAAAAATTTCGGAGATTGAAAAAGGATATGAAGGGGCTGAAGATGGAGATAGAGAAGTTAAAGAAACTTCCTCACAATTTGCCCGAAAAGAAGCAGTCCCTAACGATGGAACATGAGGGAGACAAATGCACATACGCAGGCACAACTTCCGTAGCCATCACATCTAACAAGGAAGATGACGCTACGTCTACGGAGCTCGATGTAGCTGTCAAACAGTATCCCGTAAGGAAAGAGGGCAACCGGCAGGGATCCCAGAAAATAAGGAAACGAGTTTCAGAAGGCAAAGGTAATATATCATCCAAAAATGTAAGTCCCAGAATCCCAGCATCGGACAACAATACCATCAAATTGGATAACGGTAATATCAGGAGAACTTCAATAATGCCTCTTCCAAAGGCAGTTCCGACTTCAGACTCACCTCCTGTCGGCTATCCCAGCAGTTCTAAAGAGCCCTTAGTTGGGAGCGAAAATACCAATGAGTGGCAAGATATCATTGGGAAACAACATAAAACGATTATAAAGTTGAAAACAAACCTAATGAATCCCTCTGGTCATTCAGAGAAAAATATGATCGGCAGTGAATCAAAAGACGCCCTAGACCGAGAGAACTGCGTTGTTATCCAGGGCTTACCTGAATCAAATGCACACACCTCAAAGGAACGGATATCCGCTGGTCTTGCTATGTTTCAGCACCTACTGAATGATATACTTCATTCGGGAGAGACGATAACCGTTCGCGCTGCCTTCAGGCTTGGAAAAAAGGATATCGAACAGTCCCAAAATGTGAAACCACGGCCTATCAAAATTGTCTTGGACAACAAGGAAGAGGCTTAGCTACTTCTCTCGAGAAAAACCAACCTTCGAAACTCTCAAATGCAGGTTTTTTCAGCTGGACTACACTTCAGCAGAACGTCCGAAACGCCGCGAATTAGTGATAGAAATGAAGAGGATACTTGCAGCTGGAGAGAACAATCTGGTGATTTACAGGGAACGCGTGATACAGAGAAACGCAAGATTGCTCTACAACTAGCCAAGGCTCATGATGGCAGCGGCAAATAAGCATTGGAAACTCGAGACGAACGGAATTTGGCTCTGCTGACTGCTGCACACTGACATTTATGTATACCAACGCCCAAAGTCTGTTTTCGAAACTCGACGAACTGAGAATTCAGGTAGCCGTTCTGTCTCCCGATATTATAGCAATCACATAAACATGGCTGTCACAGAACATCAGTGATTGCGAAGTAGCCTTATCCGGGTACCAGCTGTTCAGGAGAGACCGCACCCAACGCCAGGGTGGAGGAGTTGCGATGTATGTTAAAAGCAATTTCACAGTGTGTGAAATGACGGAGAAGATAAGCAGTGGTATTGAGGCTATTTGGCTGAAAATAAAGATGCGGGGATCGCAGTCCCTTGAAGTCCTGACTCTCTACCGACCACTGGGGACAGACACTGACGCTGATACTTGTTTGTTGGAGAACATAAAGGAGATTAGCAGTCGACCTGATGTTGTTCTCATGGGTGACTTCAATGCACCCAGCATTCGATGGAACGATCTGCAGGCACAGAGCTCAAAGTTTTTCCTTCGATCATCGTCTGCTAAAGACAACACTTGAAGCTCTTTTCACCCAACATGTATTTGTTCCAACGAGAGCGCGTGGAGGACAACAGGCTAGTTGTTTAGATCTCGTCTTCACTAAAGATCCTGACAGTATAGATGAGGTACACTGCCTACCTCCACTTGGTCGAAGTGATCATGCAGTACTTTCATGGGAGTATGGTTTATATTCTGTGCCATCTGCAATAAATGAAACCAGGCCCAATCTATGGCGAGGAGACTTTTGCAAGATGAGAGCTGAGGCATCACGAACAGACTGGGATCTTCTATTTTCTCCGGGAATTTCACTGAGGACTGGAATTTATTTAAGGAGTATTTGTTGAATCTAATAAAATGCCATTGTCCGCCATCACAATTTAGATATCTAACAGACCACAGACCACAAGGGATCTAAAAAGAGAGATTAACAGGAAAGGAAGGCTTTGGAAGAAATTTTGCCGATCCAATGAAAATTTACCCTTGCAAGCATACAAAACTCAAAGGAACAAGGTTAAAAGCTTGATCTTCCAAAGCCGACGGGATTGCGAGAGGGATTTGCTCCAGAGAGCAGTTCACAATCCCAAATTACTCTACAGCTATGTAAAAAAAACCACACGTAACAGGAAATCGATTCCTGTTATGAGAAACGATGACGGTTTCGAGATATCAGAAAATAAAAACAAAGCTGAACACTTTTCCCAGTTCTTTCAGTCCGTTTTCACTAGCGAAGCTGTTTTTATTCCATCAAGTTACGAGACTACAGGAGTGCCACTTATTCAGGATATGCTCTTTCAAGAAGCGGCGGTCTTTGAAGAACTAAAAAGTGTGAAGGCATGCAAATCCCCTGGCCCCGACGAGATCCCAGCAAAGCTACTCCTCGAACTTGCTCGAGAGCTGGCGAAACCGCTATCGTTGCTGTGCCAGAAATCGTTCGATACGGGAATTCTTCCCACCGACTGGAAAACAGCCCACATCGCACCGCTTCACAAAAGTGGTAGTCGTGCATTTGCTACAAATTACAGGCCTGTCAGCCTGACCTCAATCTGGTGCAAGGTTATGGAGAAGGTTGTCAAAATGGAATTGATGATTTATTTAGAAACCCGTAACCTCTTATCAACTGCACAATACGGCTTTCGTAGGGGAAGATCGTGTACTACGAACTTACTTTATACGATGCAAAGCTGGACAAAAGCACTCGATGCAAAAGACACTGTGCATGTGGCCTACATTGATTTCCAGAAGGCCTTCGATAGTGTTCCACACCAGCGTCTCCTTCACAAGTTGAGAATGTTCGGCATTGGCGGCAAACTTCTTACGTGGATCAAGAATTTTCTCGTCGGTCGTTCCCAAGTGGTCTGCGTAGGCGGATCGCGATCAAAGCGCACAGTCATCAAGAGTGGAGTCCCACAAGGTTCAGTGCTCGGACCGATCCTATTTCTCTTGTTCATTAATGATTGTGTACAGGAATTGGACTGTAACTTTGCTATGTTTGCGGACGATATAAAAATCTGGAAAGTTATCCACAATGCTGCTGATGCAGACAATTTCCAAGAAAATCTTCGTCGATTGGACGAGTGGTCCCGTAAATGGCTCTTGTCCTTCAACTCAAACAAATGCACCCTGCTACGTCTGGGAAATCGAAATCAGGTCACTGATATGCGACCCTACTATTTGAACGGTTTGCCACTCCGAGAAGCACACACACAGAAGGATCTTGGAGTTTGGATGAAAGACAACCTGAAGCCTTCTACTCAACGTTCCAAGGCAGCTAAATCCGCCAATTCAATACTGTACGCTATCAAGCGGGCATTTAAAGTTTTCGATGAAGACTGCTTTTCTAAAGTCTTTCGTACGTTTGTAAGGCCACATCTTGAATATGCGATCCAAGCCTGGCGACCGTGGACCCAACAGGACTACAACATGCTCGAAAGGGTGCAGCGGCGAGCCACAAAAATAGTAAGAGGTCAAGCTGAACTGCCATATGAGATTCGTCAAATAACCTAAAGCTCTATCCTCTGAGTTATAGGCAGTTGCGCGGAGACTTGATACAAACCTTCCGTATCGTGCGTGGCATGGATTGCGCCCTCCTATGTGATGACTTTTTCCCAACTTGCCACTACGAAAAAATCTCCGAGGTCATCCATTCAAACTAAGTGTGCCCCAAGTAAGATTGGATGTGAGGAAGTATTTTTTCACCAACCGTGTCGTGGAACCGTGGAATAACCTACCTGAGGCGATTGTTATGTCCCAGTCTGTGTATACATTCAAACATCGGCTTGACATACATATGTTACAGTACCACAAAGACTATGTGACTACTTAACCTTAACAATATCAGTGTACCACGTAAACCTGCCTGCATTCACTTGACTGTTACTTCTTTAATTTGCTTCTTCTTTTTGCTACTTTTATGCAACAAATAGGGATTTCAAAGGCGTAAGCCTATTTTCCTCAAATACACTGAACTGAACTGAAGTTCCTTCCTGTAAGATGGAATGGTAATTGTCAAGCGAATATAAATACAGTTTATGTTCGAGAGTGGCAGTCGTGTCTGCCCGTATGACGTCCTCTGGCAGTTCGATCCAGGCACTGTTAACTCGCTGCGAAAACGAAGGGGGACGAACCTCCAGGTTGGATAAGGCTAATCGAAGATGATACAGTTGAAATACATATGTTACTATAAATAAGTGAGTAACATATTTGCATAGAAAGAAAATGTTTTTCTAACAGTGGGATCTAGGCACAGTTAACCACCGTTATCTTCATGTATATGCACAACTTAGCTATGATCTTGCAGTTCCTTCCCGAATAATGAACGGTAGTTGTTAAGCGAATATAAATCCAGTTTATATTTGCATGTATCTGTCGTGTCCGCTCGTAAGACGTCGTCTGGGAGTCCATCCCAGGTACCGATAATTTACAACCAAAACGAATGTCGACTAACACCCAGGTGGGATAAGGCACAGTGAAGATATTACAGTTAAAATAAATATGTTACTATAAAGTAGTGAGTAACATAGATACACATAAATAAAATAGTTTTGTAAGAAAGAAAATAGTTTTCTTATGCAAAAATCCGTAAGTTGTTTTTAATTAGTTTTTCGAAGAGTTTAGCAAGGGAGGGCGTTTTATGAACACCGCGATAGTTCTAAATGTCAGAGTTGGAACCAGATTTTTAAACTGGAATTGTAGTAGAAGTTTTCTAATAATCGCGGAAGAAACCGTTTTCGAGAAATACAAAAAAATAATTTGCTTGGTAAAGGTAAAAAATCTCTAAACTGTTTTCATGAGTGCATTTTTGAATGTTATCAGTTCCAACCGAATGTGAATTTTTTGGTGAGCTATTTCTTTTTGAATACATGAAGGCGATAAATTAATACTGCTTAGATGTGAATTTGAAGTTGAAAGCCTAGGAGTTGAGGGAGTGAGGCTCGTTTCAATGGTTAAGGTGTTGGCAAAGAATGAATTTAACAATTCTGCACTGCCCAAATCCTCTGTAAGGAAGTTACATCCGGACGCTTTGCCGATAACCGAACAAGTAAGACTTTAGCAACAGATTTGGATGGATTGGCATCACTTAGTGCCCGATAATCCCTATGCCTATCTCGCGCTGTTAGACGGATCGTTAAGTTGCTATTGTAATTTAACTCTGATTTGGAGAAAAGGTTGAACAGTAGAAGAGGTTGTATTTGAATTAAAAGTCTTAAGTGGGATAAAAGCCTGGATTTATTCTGTGAGGCTTTACAATAGCTCATGGAAAAAGTTTGAATCGTTAGTTGAAAATATGCCATGCAAATCTAGAGTGCTTACGAAATTATTTATTAATTCATGGTTTGTGTTAGCAAAGTCGAGGTTATTGCATTTAATCTCAGGCTTTGTAGAAAGGGAGACTAGAAAACAACAGTGAACTAGTACGTGATCACTTGTGAATAGATCACATTTGGAAAATTCATAAAGAGAGGGTGGACCTCATTTGTAAGAATTCAATCTTTAATGTTGTCATTTCTAGTCTCTGAGCTAACCAATTGGGGCATGTTTGAAAAGTTAATAGTATCGACCGTTTTCTGAAGTTTTGGCGGAAAGAAATTTGCCTGCCAGTTCTGTCTGGCAGATTAAAATCACTTACGATTATTTTGACATCAATTCGAGTTTCTGCAGTTATTTCAAATAGTTCACAGAGCTTGCTTTCATTGCCAGAATAGCATGGAATAGTAAAGGCACAACCAAATACCACTTTTTTAATTGTGCGGGAGAATGACTGAAACAAAGTATGTATTTCCAGATAAGGATGAAATGCTCAGCTGAAAAGGGAAATGAACAAAGGTTGACTTACCATAAAGAAGGCAACCACCACCAAGTTTTTCAGCATGGCCTTGTCGGTACACATTGCAAGTATCTATAGCTAGCATCGAGTAGGAAATAAGAGAGTGAGCCCATGATTAAGTGATGCCCAGCATATCTTGATCAAGCTCAGAAGCTACTGCTCTAAGCTCAGCCATCTTATTTACAACTGATCTCGCATTGAGGGACAACCAGTTAAGTCCAGGGACCGCCAATCAATGTTTCGCGAACCTTCGCCAGTCTCGTAACCAATCAGTAGACGACTTCAGCCGAGAACTCGGTCGCTTAGCATCCCTTGCTTTCCCCAAACTACCACAGGTCGATCGGGATGAACTTATACTACACCATTTTGTGACAGGCCTCCTCGATCGTACGACCACAAAAATTTTCGTCTTACACCCACCACCAAGTCTGGCGGCAGCAATCTGTCAATGCAAGAGATACGACGATTTTCAGACACACAGAGGCGTACAGAACATACCTAGCCGTGCCAGCAACACTCTACCTGACGTACCAGCCCGACAGACTTGTCAACTGCCAGTCCGGTTCCCGAACTACCGCCCGGGTTGTCCATATTGTGCTGCCTTCGGATTCCGAGCCCGTCGCTGCGGACACAACTCCAACGGTAAGTCTATTTATGCTATCCCTTCTTGCACCCAGATTACCTCAATATTTTCACCACTTACGGTAGATATTGACTACGCGGGATATAAAAAATGCGCACTCAACGATACGGGAGCTAATGTTTTCAGTCGTAAATGCCTCTACGATCCCTCTATCCATATACACGACGGCAATCAGACCTTACAATAGACCGAACCCATAAGACTGCCAATAACACCCTGATGACAATCACGGGTTAGATACAGTTGTCGGTACGGCTCGGCTCTACAACGATCCAACACGGCTTCTTAGTTACCCCCAACCTTGCTTGGGATTTCATACTAGGGGCGATTTCCTTTCCACAGCAGACTGCATTATACACGTCAAAGACCGAACGTTAAGCCAAAGAACTGCACCGAATCGTACAAGTATATCGGATCAGATATATGAAGCGGTGATTGCAGCATTAATGTTCCAACCAACAAATGTTGACGAACTGTTATCCCAAATTTCCGACGTAGACTCCCACCATCTGACAGAACTCAAGTCTATTCTACAAGCATTCCCCGAATTGTTTGCCTGGGCACCTTCAGAAATCGGACGCACAAATTTAACGCGTCATGTGATTGATACAGGTTCCGCCAAACCACTATGGCAACCACCCCGCCGCATCCCCATTGCCCTCGTCCCCAAGAAAGATGGTAAACTACGGTTGAGCGTCGACTACCGGCGGCTAAACGCAGTTACCATGCGTGACTCTTTTCCGTTACCCCATATCGATGATACACTAGACGCCCTTGGTGACGCAAGATGGTTTTCAACCTTAAATCTCAAATCTGGATACTGGCTGTTTGAAAATAGACCCCAATGATCGGCACAAAACCGCGTTCATAGTACCCCAAGGCATTTTTGAGTTCCAAAACACTCCCTTTCGGATTATGTTACGCTGCTGCGACGTTCCAACGCCTCATGCAACAGGTCCTCCGGCATCTATTCCTCCAAACTTGTCCCATCTACCTAGACGATATTATCATTTTCGGCCTTATTATACGCGAACACAACGCTAACTTTAACCTAGTCCTCACAGCCCTCAGAGATGCGGGTCTGACACTGAACCCTAGCAAATGCATGTTTTAAGACCAGAAGTTAGCTTCATGGGCTATCGGGTATCACTAGGACAGATTGCCACGATCCCCGAAAAAAAAACCAAATTCAAAACTGGCCGACACCGCTGAACCAGATTCAAGCGAGGAGCTTCGTCGGTTTAGCGTCATACTACCGCCGATTCATCCGCAGTTTTGCATGTATAGCCTCACCCCTCCATAAACTGACAGAGAACGGCAGAGCATTCAAGTGGACCTCTGAATGCGACGAGGCTTTTCATACACTGAAATCAGCACTTTGTTCAGCACCCGTCCTTACGTTACCTAATACGCAAACCAACGCTCCACCCTTCTTACTAGACACCGACGCTAGTGGTTTCGCAATGGGAGCCGTCCTCTCCCAGACCGATAACAATGGATAAGAACACCCCATCTGTTTCGCCAGTCACACGCTATCGAAAACGCAAACAAACTACTGCACGTTTTGACGGGAATTGCTGGCTATAGTTACGTTTGTTCAAAATTTTCAACACTTCCTCAGATGCAAGCGCTTCCTGCGACGCACCGACCACAGGGCACTCAAATGGCTACAGTCATTCAAAGATCCACTGGACCAGTTAGCCCGTTGGCAGGAAAAACTACAAGACTTCGAATTTGAATGCCAATACCGCCCAGGCTCAAAGCATACGAATGCAGACGTTTTGTCCCGCCTGGGACCCACTACACCGTTTAGGATGACACTCCAGAACCCACAGTGAACGCAATTAGTGTCGACGAACAGACACGAGATGTCTGGTCTTCAGCCAAACAGACAGACCCAGACACGTCCGTTATATATCAGCACATTCTACAGGACAGGAATAAAGTCAAATTCACAAGAGGTGTTTGGTTCCAGCCAAGGTGCAAGACTCCTCCTTAATCATTGGCCAAACCTTACACGAGAACACGACATCCTTTTCTACCGCGAACAACATACAAAATGGTTACGTCCCGTAGTACCGGGCTCACGTGTGGAAAGTGTACTGACAAACCTTCACAAGGAGTTAGGACACAGGGGACAGAAACAAACAGAGCTGGCAGCTCGAACGCGGATCTGGTGGCCACAACTTCGGTCATCTGTTTCACAATTTTGTCAATCCTGTAACACGTGTGCTCTATTCAAATCCCCTATCCCATCCCCGAGCGCACCCATGCAACTGATGATAACTGGTTTCCCGGGCAAACGCGTTGGCCTGGACATTATCGGACCTCTTCCAATATCAGTACGGGGTTACTAGTACATATTTGTCATGATAGACTATTTCACTAAATGGGTCGAAGCGGTACCCTTTGTTGCACCAAGAAGCCCAATCCGAGGCAAATGCCATAGCCCGCGAATGGGTTAGCCATTGGGGTGCACTCCTGGCATTCCATTCCGATTGCGGTTCTAATTTCGACTCCCAGTTATTTTGAGAAGTTTGTCAACTACTAGATGTCCACAAAACTCGCACAACCCCTTACCACCCAGAAGGAAATGGGTTAGTCGAGAGAACCAACCGCACACTCAAAAACACACTTCTAGCTTTCCTACAAGAAGACCATGAACACGATTGGGATCTCCACCTTCCATTCTGCTTACTAGCTTACCGTGGTTCAATACACTCCACTACTAGTTTTACACCACATTTCTTGAACACAGGTCGTGACTTACGCCTTCCAAGTGATTTAACTCATCCACTACAAACAGCAGACACAATATTAACCATTGAATATGGCACACGCCTACGTCAAGTTATTCGACAAGCTCATAACACCGCCCGGTCCTCGATACAAACCACTGCGACACATCAAAAGACGAACCACGACCGTACATGTTCGGGACTACTTTTCCAAACTGGCGATTTAGTCTTACACTTCAACACTGTACCACCCCGTGGCACAGCCTCTAAGTTCCACCACCCCTGGCGAGGCCCCTTCGTCATTTTAGACTCTTTTACCCCTGCCAATGTCCTGCTTAGGGATTCGGTACAACCCCAGGAGACCCCATTTACAGCCCACTTTTCTAAACTCAAACCATATTGCGGTCGACTTCCCCCATGTTCACCTGACACACTACCCATATTACCCAGCGATCAAGTCCCCCTGTAGCTGTTGAAGTAGTTATACCAGCATCTACTGTCGATTTAAGCACTGAGGACAGTGCCCAAAATTATGAGGGGGGCAATGAACCGTACAGGACAGATGAAAACCAGCGGTGTGTTTAAAATTCACTTTCACTTTCGTTTTTCCCTTTTGATCTCCATCTTAGCGACCGTGGCGCTAGTCGAGTCCCCGCAGTGCAGTGATCTACATCCTTCGAAAGGTCAATCGTTCGACGATATCCCTTTCTCTCTGTAAAGTCCTCCGATCCGTTGAAGTCAACCCTTTATACCGTTTATTATTATTAGTTTTCTACATTTCATCGATTTCGTATCCTCGTGAATAAACAATCATCTACTCATCACATTATCTACTTCTGATTCTTGGTGTGAATGAATCACAACATCAAGTCAAATCCGAGATGGATGAATTCCTTACAGAGACTGCATTGCTGGACTGTGAAGCATCATCCCCCGTATCAGCGTCTATTATCGAAGGTGAGGGTCGACGTTCCAGTGACGGAAGGAAGAAGGACGCTATACATTGCCAAATCTCTAAATTTGGGAGTAATTTACTTGGACTTGAAGATTCTGTGGCTTTCCAAATATTCCTTCGCTGATGATAATTTCGTGTCCCGGACGTTATCCCAACGAGAAATACAAGCTTCAAAGTTCACCTGCTTAGAAAATTCACACCAATGGTATGCTGCTTTTGCTGCTTTCAATCGTGGAAGGAGAATTCACAACAAAGGCTGAGTCGCTGCATGCTTATTAGAAGTCTGACTGCTGAATACTATTGCATCCTAGTCCATTTATTTAATAAGATTAGTAAATTAAATGCTTTCGCATACAATCCTAAGAGGTATCGAAAATAGACGCTCAGGATTCATCTGTGTGGAGAAACTTTAGTGCCGCTGGTGGGAGTCGAAACCTCGTCACAGAAACGTGGTGACACACATGACCACTACACCACATTCTCTCGGAAAAATAGCAAACAAAATTGTATACAAACAGAAAAAGATGGCAAAGACAGATATTCCGCTAGTACTTCACCTCCTGCCAATCGGGCAAAAGGCCTGTTAACACTAATAAATGTCACCTACGAGGACAAAAATTGCATTGGGTGTTTAAATCTCTTACAGAAATTCCTATTGGTAAAAGAAAGAGATAAGTAACTTTAAACAAGAAATTGCCGATCCAAAAGAGAATTTTCATTGTTCACCCGGAAAAAAACACCTACAACAACGAGAATTCCAACAAATGAAATAACGTATGCAAATATAGCTTCCTAAAGAATGCATAAGGTAGAACTTAAAGGCAGTGCGTCTACAGAGCTCAGTAAATCAGTAGACGCTTCCTTCTTTCGAAAGGGAGATCAAAGCAGCTCATGCAACTTACTCCTGTCGTCCAGCTCAGGCAGAAGCAGTAATGTTCTGGGTACACAAACATATGTGGCATCGTTGCTGGATGATACAAAACAGGGCGAAGTTGAAAAGCTCGTCGAATTGGAAATAGCGAAGACGAAGAATTCGAAGTCAAAAAGGCCAAGATGCTTTCGCAAAAAATGGGTTCAAACTCCGACAAAAGCTCGTTATTACCAATAGATGGTCAAGCCAAATCCTCTGTTAGTGATACAGAAGCAAGTGCAGGATGAATTGGTAAAGCTCCCAAAAGGGGTTAGCGATTAAATTTAGGAATCGTAACTCGTTCTGATGCAAATGATATCATCGACCAGAGTAGAATTCTTCCTGATACTGAGGCTCTATCAACCAATCACAACACAAAGTCATCAAATAGACCTTTTGACTGAAAAAGCAATCTCGTTATTAAAGCAGCTCCCGAGTCGACTTCGCTGATTGTAAAAAGGGTAGAAAATGACCACAGTCTTTCCCGAGAATACTCATACTCGATTCTTCAAGGTGGCGAAAGCGTTATCGTACACAAAGCATTCCGTTAAGGGAAAGCGGATTTTTCAAATGAACTACCATCACCGAGGCCTCTTAAAATCATTCTCAAAAATGATGTTCAGGCTTCATGCCTCCTAGAATGGAGAATGTCACTCCGATGCTCACACAGGGTTGCATTTTTTAAGCAGGATTATGAACCCACGGAAAGGCATAAAATGAGGATGCTAAGAACGGAACTGGGTGGAAGCACATAAACCGGGTCCCATAAACAATGAATAAACCCGAGAGCGTGTCTTACGGGAACCGTGGTAATAGGGGTTTTACGGGTGGGGCATAACAACAACAAAAACAGCAGTCAAAACAGTGAAAGTAATCTGAAAGCTAAAATTTATAAAAACATATAAAGTTTAAATGAGGTGAAAATAACCAGCCCAACATGTAAATAAAAAGGTCATCATCCAATGAAAATGTAGGGTAACGGGCCCGTATTAGATGCGCAACGAATCCAAATGAACGACGCCCAAGAGAGAACAAGACAGTAGGCAAGGGGAAGAGTTTAGGGATTAGTTGAAGCTAGAAGTTGATATTCTAATAGGGGCTTGGTCCTGCGAGGATCCTTTGGTGGGACTTGGCTGTCCTGGGGTCCTTTGGTGGGGATTGGCTGTCCTGGGGAGGTCTTCGGGAGGTCCGTAGGAGAAGGAAAGGCGATGGCTGGAGAAGCGTCAGAGGGCGGTCTCCGGTCCAAAGTGATGAGCCTCAATTCTCCTCGGTATTTATGTCATATTCTCCAGACGATTTGATAGGTTAACATAGAATAGACCAATGGGTATGCGTAAATCATACGTTGTAGATCGAAAAGAACCAATAGGGTTTAAGAGTTAAGATTTTTATGGACTTCCGGGCTGGCGCTAGTAATCTGGGCTACTAGAGAAAATTGAGAAACTTTGATTCCATCTTTACAGTAGGTGTGTGGATAAAAATGAAAGCAAACTAATCTGATGAAATCTGAGCCAATAAGAAGAAGGCAGCTAAAGCGCGTTGTAATGGAAAACATTTAAATGGAAGCTGACGAATGAGATCGTTAATTAAGACAACCAGAAGCAAGGCAAATGGACAAAACCCAAATAGCAATGAAATACGATTTGAGGCTCGAACGGTCGTACGTTAATCGCATCTGGAATTTGATTGGTTGCTAGTGAACCTCGATGACGCGTCGCTAAGGGCGCAAGAGAATGCTCGCAGTGTTATTGGCAAATCGATCGGGCACTGAGCTGTCAATCCCGCGCGCGCCGTGCCATGCCACTTCCTGCCCTGTCGTGCTGCGACGCGGTCGCTTAACTGCCTGCACCCCTGTTCTGTCTATACTGACCGTTTTTTTGCTTTTTTTGCAGAATGTTTAGAGCAGTATCTACGAAAACACTTAGGAGACGTGCCCAGAAAGGTTTTCTGGATCCGAGAATCGCCTTTTGCCGGGGCGACAGGATAATGGATGCGAAGCAGTAATTACCAGAGAATGACGTAACATCTAGATAAAAAGGGAAGTGTTTAAATGAAGATTTTATATAGAGAAGACAACCACCACCACGCTTACTAATGCGGTCTTGATGGTAGAGATCGTACTGGTCTATGACAAGCAGAGAGTCGGAAATTAAGGGATGGGTCCAAGATTCAGTTACACATAAAACATCGGGCATTAACTGGAAAGCAATGGCTCTCAGTTGTGCCATCTTATTTAAAACAGATCTAGCATTAAGTAATATGACATTTAGCGTAGTTCGAGTATCCAAACAAGGGTTATCGTTACTTAGAAAAAAGGAAGACTTGGTGGTGGGGAAGTAAACTGTAGATAGGAAGGTGCTGGCGGAAAATAAAATGGCTGCTGTCTACAATTAGCTAAGCTGTTAGTGCTAACTAAATTAGGATTATTGTAGATAAAACATATTTGGGTGGTATCCATTGAGAGGAAGGCTATTTTTCTGCGTTAGCGAAAATAGGAGGCCTATAAATAGGATTTTGAGGAATACTGGAATAATATGGGGAGAGAATAAGATTTAAAACGGAACGAATTGTTTTGGAAAACTGGTACCGTAAGGGGTGTCGTGGCGGTTTGATCTGATTGCACAGGGTGCAATACCGAATAAAGCTCCACACTGACCGCTTTAAGTTAGGCCAGTAGTATCGGCGCCCTAAGGGGCCCACTCGGTCTTATGAATGCCCACGTGCCCCAACTGTGTGTAGATTCTATTAAGAACCTCGTCTACCATGGATAAGGGTAGAAGAATACGTCGCGGGTATTGTTCGCCATCCCGATAGAACAAAACGTCATTATCCATAAAGAGTTTGTCCCACACCGTGTGCAAGCAACGCGTCTCATAGCTATGGCCTCTCAGTGCAACTGCACTAAGTGGTCAAGAACCACTTAACTTCCTATGATATATCGGGCCAATATGAGGATCTCCTTGCTGAGCTTGCGACCAAAGACGGCTTTGGTCGTCTTGTAGTGACACGGCACTAATGTTAATGTCTGTACATGACGGACATTCGCCACATGGACGGTAGGGCTTCCGAGAGAGAGCATCAGCATTATTGTGCTGACGTCCTGGACGGTATATGCATTCAAACTCATACCCGGCTAGTCTCTCTTGCCACCTAGTGACCTGTACTTCAGCGTTCTTAAAGTTCTGCAACCAGGTCAGAGAGCTATGATCCGTGCGCACGATGAAAGGCCGGTATTGGAGGTATGGCCGACATTCCTCCACGAAGTGGGTGAGTGCGAGCATCTCCCTTCTGGTCACACAGTAACGGCGTTCTGCCTTTGTCAGGGATCGGATTAGATACTGAATGACGCCATCTGTACCATCTGGTTGTTGCTGGGAGAGGACGACGTCTATGGCAGTGTCACTAGCATCGGTATCTAGAATAAATTTCCTGGCGTCATTGCTTATGTCAGGAAAAACTTAAAAAGGAGTGTGCACAACTTATACTTCAACGTCTGGAAGCTACTAGTACAAACAGCAGTCCACTTAAAGTGTACTTCTTTCTGGGTCAGCTTGTGAAGCGGACCAGCTATGTGAGCATAGTCTTTGATAAATCTTCTGTAGTAAGAAGCCAATCCTAGAAAACTGCGGACTTCAGTTACGTCCATAGGGGTGGGCCACTCACGGATTTGCTCTAACTTTATCCTCGTCCGTTTCTATGCCAGAGGCCGAGACTACATGCCCTAAAAAAACTTGACACGAGGTCTAATAAAAAACACATTTACAGGGCTTAAGGGTGAGACCAGCCTGTCGGAGACTGGTAAACACGGCACGGACATTGCTAATATGACTGTCAAAAATCCTTACCAACGAACAATTATGTCATCCATATAAACTAGGCATGACTTGGGAATGAGTTGAGCCAGGACTTGATTCATTAGCCGTTGAAACGTACTTGGAGCATTAGCTAGGCCAAAAGGCATTGTCTCAAACTCGTAAAGACTCCGAGGGGACTGCGAAAGCAGTCTTCTCTCTGTCAATGGGTCGCACTTCTACTTGCCAGTAACCGGCTGCTAGATCTAGAGTAGAGAATACCTGATTACCCGAAAGGGCATCTAGGGTTGCATCAATCCTGGGCAGAGGGAAAGAATCCTTAGTTGTCACTGCATTTAATTTGCGATAGTCAACGCATAACCGCATAGTGCCATCCTTCTTCATAACTAACACGACCGGAGACGACCAAGGTGAATTGGACGGCCTGATAATTTTCCGGTCTAACATATCATCGATCATTGCCTTTAACTGTGTCTGGTAGAACACGGGTAATCGCCTAGGAGGAATCCTTGTGGGCCGAGTCACACCTGTATCAATCTCATGCTGAGCCACATTAGTACGTCCGAGTGAATGGCTGTCCCAATCGAAGATATTTTTAAACTCCTCTATCAAACTACGTAACTTAGAGGAGCTATCCTTGTCAAGAGTAGGGGGCACTAAATTATTAACCTCCTCTAACCTAAATGCATTAACTACATGTTGACTATCCGGTACCTCGGTCCTGGAGAGTGTTAGCGTTAAAATCTAAGGAGCATTTAAATGCATGAAGAAAGTCAGCACCTAATATACAGTCCCACGCAATGTCAGGACAGACAACAAACTTATGACTAAAAAAATAACGTGACCTATTTCCAAATTAAGCTCTATCATGCCTTTTATGTCGCAAAGTGGCTCCGTTTGCCGTCTTCAGGCTGACCTTAGGTTTTGTGCAATACTTCACTCTAGCCTGAAGCTGAAGGAAAATGTTCTGCCTAATGATGGAGCAGCCGGCTCCTGAATCAACTAAGCATGGCAACTTAGTATTTCGTATGGTTGCATCTATAGCAGGGTCGTGTGGCATGTAACCTACGTTTGCAATAAGCATATCAGATATAAATATGCACTTACCAAGCGCTTCTTCCTCACCTGAGGTGATCACATGAACACCTGGGGAAGGTGGAGGGCGGGTCTGACGACCACGTTGTTGCCTCCAGTTCCCGCGTCGAGGAGACTGTGGAGAGCCTCGCCAAGAGATCGGCTGTGGAGGGCCGCGCCAAGGAGTTTGGGGTTGTGGAGAGCTACGCCAAGGAGGAGTGGGCTGAGGAGGGCCCCACTGCCATTGAGCCGTTTGCGTGCCGATGTCGCGGCTCTGTGGCTGTCCCATGGCGAAGACATCGACTGGAGCGTCCTGTATGGCGGCAGGAGCTTGATGAAATCCATAGGCTGATGGGGAGGAGACTTGGACCAAGGGACAGGCCGTATAAATGGCCTCCTCTCGCCGAGCAATATCGAGGGCAACCTTGATGCTGCTGGGGGGGTCGCGGAGGAATCGGCGCCTGATCTCAGGGAGAGAGATCCCGTCGACAAAGTTCTCCAAAATTCTGGCCTCGAGCTCAGTGAAGGACTCGGTAGGGTAGGCTTGACGGGCCAGGACTCGAAGATGTCGCTGGAAGTCTACGACAGACTCGCCGGCGTGTTGTCGGCGGCTTTTGAGGGCGGCACGGGCAACCCAAGGCATCGACGACCGTCCGAATTCACGCCGCAGACGCTCAAAGATGGTCGCGGGAGTGAGCGACGCTGTCAGGTTGGCAGCCCTGGCCACCGTGTACACCTCGTTGTCTAGCCGTCCCAGGATGGCGGCTGGTCGGGCACCTTCGTCTACGGCCTCCAGGTAGACTTTCATACGGTCCTCCCATAAGTCATAATCGTCATAAACCGTAAGCTTATTCGGCTGAGGTTGACGGCCTCCAGAGCTTGAGACCCGCTCCATCGCCTGAACTAGTCTATTTATCAAGTCTTCGGACATTGATTATCCCACCGCTGCCACCAAAATGTAACGGGCCCGTATTAGATGCGCAACGAATCCAAATGAACGACGCCCAAGAGAGAACAAGACAGTAGGCAAGGGGAAGAGTTTAGGGATTAGTTGAAGCTAGAAGTTGATATTCTAATAGGGGCTTGGTCCTGCGAGGATCCTTTGGTGGGGATTGGCTGTCCTGGGGTCCTTTGGTGGGGATTGGCTGTCCTGGGGAGGTCTTCGGGAGGTCCGTAGGAGAAGGAAAGGCGATGGCTGGAGAAGCGTCAGAGGGCGGTCTCCGGTCCAAAGTGATGAGCCTCAATTCTCCTCGGTATTTATGTCATATTCTCCAGACGATTTGATAGGTTAACATAGAATAGACCAATGGGTATGCGTAAATCATACGTTGTAGATCGAAAAGAACCAATAGGGTTAAGAGTTAAGATTTTATGGACTTCCGGGCTGGCGCTAGTAATCTGCTAGTAATCTGGGCTACTAGAGAAAATTGAGAAACTTTGATTCCATCTTTACAGTAGGTGCGTGGATGAAAACTGATTAGCAAACTTAATCTGATGAAATCTGAGCCAATAAGAATAAGGCAGCAAAAGCGTTGTAATGGAAAGATTTAAATGGAAGCTGAAGATCGTTCATTAAGACAACCAGAAGCAAGGCAAATGGACAAAACCCTAATAGCAATGAAATACGATTCGAGGCTCGAACGGTCGTACGTCAATCGCATCTGGAATTTGATTGGTTGCTAGTGAACCTCGATGACTCGTCGCTAAGGGCGAAAAGAATGCTCGCAGTGTTATTGGTAAATTGATCGGGCACTGAGCTGTCAATCCCGCGCGCGCCGTGCCATGCCATTTCCTGCGCTCTGTCGTGCTGCGACGCGGTCGCTTAACTGCCTGTACCCCTGTTCTGTCTATACTGACCGTTTTTTTGCTTTTTTTGCAGAATGTTTTGAGCAGTATCTACGAAAAACACTTAGGAGACGTGCCCAGAAAGGTTTTCTGGATGATTTACGTCAAATTGCCGAGAATATGAGGGAAATGTATCCGTCCGACTCATCTTAATCGTCGTGGCATCTGACCTCTTCCTCTAGTTCGTCATATGATGACTTAGAGATTTCCTCTGTTGATGAGGATGCACGTTTGACATCAGATGTATCTGACATTGCACCAAACAACTCTTCAAGCACACATACAATTGAAGAGGAACCTACGTTTCAAGAGGCTATGAGTTCTTGGGCAATACGCTCGCGTATGCCATTGATTCACCAGAGCAGTCTTCTGAAGATTATAAGATGGCTGACCTCTGACCTTCCCGCAGACGCACGAACGCTGTTGGCTTGGAAAAGTGATGTTTCAACGGTGACGGCAATGGGCAGTGGTGAGTACGATCATTTAGTACTTGTGAAACAGTTAACTGAGCAGTTTTGAGGCGTCTAATAGGCAATATTGTTGTAACTTATTTAGCTATTGATGGGCTCCCTATACATAAGAAAAACTAAGCGCGGGTTTTGGCCTATCCTAGGTAGAATTATGGAGCCCATTGTTTGTGAACTATTTTTGCATTCATCATCCCTTTTTTTCCTATTGGGTTGTAGCTCATTATGTCTAAAGATGGATTTCATACTGGGCCCTATAGATTCCAACGTTTTCGTTTCGAACATCCCGTTCCTCTCGTTGTCATAGGTATGCAGAACAATTACCACCGTTACCATTTTTTAGGACAATTCATCTGGTAGCGGCGGTTTTAGCATAACTATGCCTATTTTCCAGTCTCCTTCACATGCGGGTAAGTCATTACCTTCCATAGATAATCTTCCTAGACGGGATTCGGCGCAAAACGAAAGAGGCGACGTGGTAATAAAAACAAGAAGACCCAGCCGATCAGCCATCAAAGGAAGTCTTCGATGGATAACGCAAAGCCAAATGCACGAAATAAGGCTTTTGCAGGCTTCGAAAGTGGAGGTGGCGGCCACACGGCATCACCCTTGACGAAGTAGATGCCCTGACCAAAGCCGTCGCAGAAAGGGCATATAAACAGCAATTGGTAGGTTTTCTGGACATTAATTACCGTCTTACTAGGTTACACATTTGGCCTCCCTTGGCGGCGATAGCGTCAGCAATTTTGCTGATCGCGTTTTCACATCACTCTTCGCCGATGAGGTGACCTACCGGCTAACTTTCTACGATCGCCACTAGGACAAAATAGGCTTTTTTCTCTCCCCTTTACACGGAATTCTTTGGGTAAGAAATTTCTCATTATTAACTAATTCATGTGCACCGCAGACGTGTTCAATCTCTTGGAATATTCCGTAAAAAGGCGGACAAATTGCAGCTAGAACGAGTTTCAAAAATGCCTTTAAAAAGGCATATGACCGTCTGCAGAAAAAGGGGCTAGCGCCCTGGGGCACTGTGCTGACGGTAATAGATTTTAATTATCAACGTTGTATACAAACATTTACTACATAAAAACATGTGCATTATTTACTCACCATCGCTAATTTTTATGGTCCTTTCATTACAGGGTGGATACCTCATAAAACGGCTGAGGGATTGCCGGGTCCATCAACACAGGACTACTGATTAGGAGAAATTTATAAGATTTAATTTTGTACACTTACGCTTTGCATATTTTAAAACAAAATATATTTTAATTGCTCACTCAGTCTTCCGCAGGTCAACTTATCATTAATAACTATTCGATTCAAATGTAATGGGGATCATTTTTAACCGTTTAGCTAGTATGGGCGTCAACCAAAGGAGTAAGGGGTTCCGCTGTGCGGTTGAAAAACGAGATACGAATTTTCAGATCCGATTCGCGTCCGAATTCGAAGTCATGGTCGGATCCGATTCGCGTCCGAAAATTCGTACCCTCGGATCCGATTAGCGTCAAAATCGCGTCCGAATTGTTATTAAGGAAGGGAAGCGGAATCGGGGTAAGATTGTTAATGTGGATTAAATCCCGTACTTAACGTGTGCTTTAATAAGTTAAATAAGTAAAACTTTTTGTTCATCAAATCGCAGGTAGTTTAGGTGTTTGTGGAATAAGGAATACAAAAAATGAAGTGCAATTGAATGAATGCGAAATAATAACTGAAGGAAAGATTTACAGATTTGCAGACGCAATTAATATTGTTAACAAAGGGGAATTATAGGAAATGAAAAAGTTTAAGTAATTTATGTGTATAGATATGTGAAAGCGAAACAAAAGTAATAGTAGATTATGTGTCACATGGTTGAAAAACAGGAAAGTAATAGAACAAAAAAAAAAAAGAACAAAAGAAAAGCGGCACAAAAAATTCAGAATAATTAGTTTGAAGGCAAGGTGAATGTAAATTTTTAATCCCCATTGTAGGATGTCACCACAAGGAAGAAAAAGAAGGAGAGGACCTCAGTTGAATACGTCAACGGAAGAGGAAAATAGAATGAAATAATCGACTCCAACCTAATTGTCGACTACCTACAGGAAAGGAGACTACAACCTGTGCATATTTTGTGCGCATGTGGAAACAATATGAAACAACAGCCCTCTGCAGAGCAGACAGACGGTTTCTTATTTAAATGTCCCCGCTGCAGACCCAAGAAAAGCCTAAGAAAGGGTACTATTTTCGAAGGTAGTAGGTTAACCCTGGGGAAGATAATGAAAATTGTCTACCGGTAAGTAGAAGGCATGCGAGTCAAGCGCTGTGCCGCACTGGTTGGGGTGCATCGCAATACTGCAATGCAGTGGTACGCACTTTGTCGCAATGTGTCAACCAGTGCACTCATGAGCGCCGAAGGCCAGATAGGCGGCAAGGGTATAGAAATGCAGTTGGACGAGACAATGGTAGCAAAGCGAAAGAAAAATAAGGGAAGAGAAGGACGTCAATATTGGGTATCGAATGTATGATACGTCCATAAGAAAGGCCGTATTCGAACATACAAACGACCGAAGCTGCCCGGCGTTGAAGACGGTGATAACGAAGTGGGTTGCTAAGGCGAGTGTCGTAGTAACCGACAAATGGAAGGCCTACAGCAGGCTACCCGAGGAGGGCTACAAGCATTTCACAGTTAATCATAACAAGAACTTCGTTAACCCGCAAACTGGTATGCATACCAATGCCATAGAAGCCTACTGGAGCTGACTCAAGCGAAAAATGTCTGAAACCGGTCCGGCCTCCGGCAGAGCTGTCTTGGCTCACCTCGATGAAGCGCAGTAACGTTTGTGGCATGGAGTAAAAGGTGACAATCTATCTCAGGCCTGGAATACGTTTGTAAATCACGTGGCGAACGTCTACCCCTTAAAACCCAGAGAAAACGCCCAAGTAGTGAAGACTACAAAGGAAAATAAAGTGAAATCGAAGATGGAAAAGGCGCACGCTCACAACCCATAAATCGGAAGAAGCGGAGAACTGTGTATTCGAAGGCTGGGAAGCGAATAACGACGACAACGGAACTCAACAAACAGGCAAAATGATGCGCACCCGGAAGATGTTGGATCCACCTCCCGAAATTTCCCTCATGTAAAAAACAGCTGTAATTGGTTTTATTAAGTAAATGAGTAACAAAACCGTATCAATTTTTCCGCAATTGAACCCTTAAGTGGTGCCAGAAATGACGTGTTTAACAACAAGCCGGATTTTAATCAGCAGGAAAATTTTATAAAGCTGCTTGGCGCAACCAACTTAAAGAGATATTGTGGAGGTACAGGATAACTTAAGGAAGTGCAAAAGAAGAGGGAGAGAACGAGGTGAATAAAACAATCCAAACTGACCAACAGGAACGTACGCAGAAGGATATAGTATCAAAAACAAAATAGAGGAAATCGAGCGGTAAGCCAAAATCTATGCGCGTTGGCAGGGGAAATTAACATAAACTAAAGGGACCTTATGATAGAAATGAAAAGCGAAACGAAGTAAGAATGCAAAAGCTATTTGCAATGGAACTGGCTTGCCCCTAAATGACAGAAAGCATAACTACGAAGAAAGGCATCACCGTAAGTAGAAGTGTAAAAATAAAATGGACAGCTCTTAAACTAGGACCAAAAAATTAGGAGTGGCAGTGGTATAGTTGCAAAGAATAGTAGTCCAACGAGGTAACGGAAGATAGCGCGATAAGTTAGACTGATAAATACAATACAACTACTACTACTAATTCTAACATTACTACTTCTAGTACTACTACTACTAGTACTACTCCTGCTATTACTAAAGCTAGTTCTCCTATTACTACTACTACTACTACTACTACTACTACTACTACTACTACTACTACTATTACCACTGCTACTTCTGCGTCTACTTATACTACAAATACTACTAGTACTACCATTTCTACTATTTCAAGCACTACTACTACTATAAATACTTCGCCTACTACTAATACTACTACTGCTACTACTTTTGCGTCTACTATTACTACTACTAGTACTACTACTATTACCACTATTACTACTGCGTCTACTACTACTACTATTACTACTACTACATCTACTAATATTACAACTTCTTACACTACTACTACTATTACCACTACTACTACTACTACTACTACTACTACTACTACTACCCTACTACTACTACTACGACTACTACTGCTACTACTACGTCTACTTAGACTACTACTATAACTACTGATGCGTCTTCTACTACTACTACATATACAAAAACTACCATTTTACTAAAAGTAGTACCACTTCTACAACTACTACTATTAATACTACTGGTACTGCGTCTACTACTAATATTCCTAATAATACTACTTCTACTACAACTACTACTACTACTGTTAGCATTACTACTGCGTCTACAACAATTGCCACTACTACTACTAATAATAATAATAATAATTCTACCATATCTGCTACGACTACTACTTCTACTTTTATTTATTCTACTACTACTACTGCGTCTACTACTTCTACTACTACAACTACTATTAATGCTATTACTACTGCCTCTCCTACTTCTACTGCTATTCCTACTGCTAAAACTTCTATTAATACTACTATTACTACTACTACTACTACTACTACTACTACTACTACTACTACTATCAATACTATTACTAATGGTACTACTCCTATTATTACTAATACTATTACAAAAGCCGGGTCCCAGAAAACATTCTATTGTTGTTTTCTACTTAAAAGCATACAGTAGGTTGTCTTGTACAGCTAAAGATCCCCAGAATTATCGTGGGACTGCTGTCAAATATTCTGTCTAGTTTTGCGTTTGGCATTCGGTGCCCTATATTCTGCTAGTAACGCGTTCATTGGAAAGGAGGTTTCCTTTACATTAGGCCCTCTTATGTGCTACAGGGGAGGAATTGGAGGTAGGATAGGCGCAGCTGTTTCGGTAGGGGTGTCATGCCGTCGTGCATTTGGCGGGATTTGGTTTGGCTCTTGTGCCGGTGTTGTTGTTTGGGGAATGGGCATGGATTTGGGGGAGGGCTTGTGCAGCTGTTGTTTTGGATTCTGGTGCGTACGTGTGGTCTGCCCGGTAAGCCATTTCTCCATATTAGAAAGCCTACGTGGGCTTCCTTGGTTATGCAATTTCGGCTGGGATCCCCCCTCCTCCCCCCTTCAATAGTTGGTGGCGTTCTGGGCTGCGCAGCCCTTCATTAGGATTGGCCTGCGTAGGCTATTGCTCTAGTACGGGTGCAGGGTTTTGGTAACCAGGGTGCAACTGCCCACTTTTGTGCTCAGTCATGCGTTCGGACGCATTCGGTTAGGTTCAAGTGCTGGTGAAAACGTTGATGTTTGGAAAACGGGCCTGCACTGTGGGTAGGGTTGCGGCAGCTGTTCTTTTGATTCCTGGTGGGGGTTGGGTTTATCCATTGTAGTGATTTGTGGGTTTCATCTGCTTATGAATCCTAGCTGCCCTGGCGTTTTTAGTTCGGTAACGCGTTAAAAGCTGGTTTTCGCATGTTAGTCGTTCTTACTACAGTTAATCTGCGCAGTTGTCCTTTAAATACCTTCCATTATGTTAGGTCGTTCATTCACTTTGCTCACCTATGTTGCCTACTTTAATTGTTTTTTAGACGGCTAAACAGACATTTAATTGGGATGAGTTTAAGAGGGACTATTACGTTGCTTGGTATTCCTTTCAAGGTTTATTCTTAGGATGGTTGGGTTTACGGATTAACGTGCTTACCCTTTTTGACCCACGTGTTTTTGTCCCTGCACTAGCATATTCATGAAGCAGATTTAGATCGTGTGTCACTCATTCCTTCGGAATGCAGGACGTGGATTCTGGGACACCCCGTATTACGATATTTCGTTTACGATTTATGGGCGAGGTCCTAATTTGCCCGCCCACGCTAGGTTGGGAGTTCACAGAGGTGGCGTTACTCGTGGATGCTGGCACGGTGTAAGTTTCCCCTTTCTTCAGGACTGCACTAGCATGTTCATGAAGAAGATCTAGATCGTGTGTCACTCGTTTCTTCGAAATGCAGGACGAGGATTCTGGGACACCCCTCATTACGATATTTCGTTTACGATTTATGGGCGAGATCCTAATTTGCCCGCCCTCACTAAGGTGGGAGTTCACAGAGGTGGCGTTACTCGTGGATGCTGGCACTTCAACATGAGAGTGATTTTTGTCCGATGCTGGGATTTTGAGGCTTACATTTTTGGATGATATATTACCTTTGTCTTCTGAAACTCATTTCTTTATTTTCTGGGATCCCTGCCGGTTGCCCTCTTTCCTTACGGGATACTGTTTAACAGCTACATCGAGCTCCGTAGACGTAGCGTCATCTTCCTTGTTGGATGTGATGGCTACGGAAGCTGTGCCTGCGTATGTGCATTTGTCTCCCTCATGTTCCATCGTTAGGGACTGCTTCTTTTCGGGCAAATTGTGAGGAAGTTTCTTTAACTTCTCTATCTCCATCTTCAGCCCCTGCATATCCTTTTCAATCGCCGACATTTTTTGAAAAAGTTTAAAGCATGTCGCACATGCCCCGTCCTCGTAATTGACATCCAAAAAACTTACTAAACTCTTGGCCCGTTTGGCGGGAGGTGATTTTAAGAAAACATGTCCAGAAATGAGGTCATTCGTATTATGATTTATGTTTATTCCATCATTAAAAATTAGGTCAGCGAGGTTGTCGTGCGGCGTTAGCTCAGTGGTGTCACCTTCGTTCCCTGCACGCTGGTGTCCTGGTTCGAATCTTGGCAGTGCCATAAATTTTGCACGATTCCCGAAGGGTATATTTTCGACTTCCATGATAGATCGCAAAAACGATAAAGGGTGTTCAAAAATATGGGACGAAGGTTTTAGCGGGAGCAACTTTATGAATAAAATATGGAAATGACTCAGCCCTCTGTTGACTGGAAGATCTCGTGGAGTTGCTGGCGAGAAGTGCACAGGAGGAGGATATCGGGCGTATCCGCTGTTTTACTGCAGTAGTCTTGTGAGGATGAAGAGTATGTCGAATAGAATCTAACGCTTATAAATAAAGTCCACAAGAGTGACTTGTAGACTGAAATCCCGCAAGTAGCAAATTCCTCGGAGGTTAAAAATTTAAAAAATGTATAAACCTTGAATGTCATCACATTTGGATAAGGATCTGGTAAAGCATCATTTAATGGCTTCTAGTTTCTAACGGCCATCTGATGGCATTATGCCAAAAAAATGAGAAGTAATTCAGGAGAGGTAAAACGTACATTTTATATATTCGTGTCTTTGGGGCAGGTGAGGAGAAATTTTTACAAATAAATGCGCATAGTCTAGTGGCTTTTTCTGATATTTGTTTTACTTGGGGAGATGAATCAAGAGTATTTGTATAGCTAAGACCTAAGTCTTTTATTGATGTTGTCTCGGTTATTTCCTGATTATTGAAAATTATGGGAGTAAGTTCTTGTGGACCAAAAATAAGAAGATGAAATTTACCTGTAGAGAATGGCATTTGCCATAGAGTAATCTATTCGCTCAGTTTTTTAAGATCATCTTCAATCGTTCTATGAATACTGGCTACTGTATGCTTGTTATATGCATATGCAAGTTTAAAGTCGTCCGCATATAAAAATATTTCAGCTGACGTTTATATAGAAGATAAGTCGTGAATGTATATAAGAAACAGAAGGGGACCCAGGACAGTCCCCTGAAGTAGTCCACTATTAATATGAGATGGTTCTGAGACCATATTTCGAATTTTTACTACCTGATATCAGTTTTGAAGGTAAGATTTCAGAAAGTCAAGAAGAAGAGAACCAATCCCATGACTTTTTAGCTTCACTAGAAGCCTTTGATGGGGGACTTTATCGAACGCTTTTTTAGATCAAAGTATATCATAGCTTCCGTGTTTCCGTCATCTATGTTACTTGAGACGAATCCAAGGAAGGTAAGGTGGCAGGACTGACATGACTTTTAAGGTAAGAAAGCGTGTTGCGAGGAAGGTATGAGGTTAGCATTTGTTAGATAGTTTAGCATTTGGTTCGAAATTATTTGTTTCTAGGATTTTTGTTATTAATAGTCTTAATCTGTCAGAGCACTGCACCGTGATTGTCTCCAAAGCACGCCAAACTGCTGGGTTTATTCTCTGAAATTTCAAAACCATCAATATTAGAACCAACCTTTATTAAATGTATGTCAGACCTAGTCTGAAATACTGCTCGTTAATTTTTAGCTTTCTGCACGCTAGAGCACTGAAACCTATCCTACCAAATACGCTGGGAGATTACTGACCTCGACCCGTTGTGGCTTTGCAGATTACAGAAGGGAATAATTTTACTGTTTTAACTTTTAACCGGTCGTATCTTTAACCCCCTTAATACGCTGAGGTAACTCGACTACTCTCGGTGCACTAATAATGGAGATGTGCTTTTATTTCTCCCTCTGGCACGCACAGTGAGATATCGGCAGTTTTTTCAGTAAACGTTAAATTAATCTGGAATAAGCTACCCAAAATTATCAAAATTCAGCAAAGCTTTCCTTTAGTTTACGAGATCAGTCACTAGTTTTATACATTCAGGACACCTCTCAGGAATTTCGGTTGCTTAATCGGTGGGAGCTGTCTTTCGTTCTGATGGCGTTTGTGGACTGAATGCTGTACCAGGCGTCATGCTGAGGTCAATATTGTTGGCTGTGCAGTTCGTACTCGGCTTATTCCTCAGTTGACAGCGAGCAACCGTTCGCCAACTCACCTGCTGCTGGTGCATAATACCAGATCCATAACACTGAAGGGAGAAGGACTACACCTTGCACTTGTGTCAACATTTCCCCGTCCTGAACTTTAATCACCAAATAAACGGCAGTTTATTCTCCTGGAAACACTTGAAAGAACGATCGGGAGTTTTTTTTCAGTGTCAGTTCGACCCTCTTTTGAGCTTGCCTGTAAGCTGGCAATAACTAAATAAAGAATATACGGAGCAGCTGGCTGCCAAGTTTGGCGTTGGAATCACTCATTGTACTTTTTGATCATGTGTACCAGAATCATGCATATAGTGAACTGACTGAATGCATGTGAGCAATCGGATACAGTTTATTAGATACCATGTCATGACTGTCCCGACCGCTTTTCAGTCTGACTGAACGATAACTCAAGATACCAATATTCGAGCACAAACGGATTGTTTGTGAGCATTACCCATTGTCTTAAGTCACTATTCAGACCGTCGAAAAAGGTCATGAACTAAAATTTGTGAGCATGCGGATAGTAGCATGAGACAGCATAAAGATGGTGCGGAAACTACTGCGGGCCAGAGTATCTGTTATCACATTCTATGCACATGCGAACAAGTGACTCGGCAAGTTAGTATTTAAGGACTCCAATTGTAACCAAGCTGCGGAACTAGTACGTGTTTGACAGCGTGGACTCCTGTATAAGTTGTGATACTTGAGTGATCTGCTGACAGGTAATCGCCTCTGTTGTCAGTCTGTGCCCGGTCTTCGTGCGCGTACTTATACTCGTCCTCGCCCTGACAGTAATCATTATCGTCATGCTTTGTGGAATCCATTCTCTACCGACAGTCAATGATAACCCAACTATAAGGGAAACAAGAAGGTGCTTTACTATCAGGCCAAAGACTCACTAGGAATGATGGGTAAAAGTGGTGATAGGAACAGCGAATCAACTTGCTGACAGAGGAATGAGAGGAGGGTGGAGTGGAGATCAGCCACCGGAGAGGGGGAAGTTCCGAGGATATCGAGCAAAGATCCGAAGCGTGACTGATTGTCCTGATATTCGGGACTGAAGCAGTTGGATGCTTCCATCGGGGAAGGAAATTCGGCGTCTTCAGCAACTTGCACTAAATCAGAGAGAAGACTGGAAGAAAGCACGAGCACACGCTAATGGAACGCCAACATTGACTTACCCGCTTCTGCTCATTTAAAGGAAAGGGCCGGTCTTTCTCCAATCCGTTCGCCACAACTGCCCCTCCCTTTGGGTGGCGCCCTGTCCTAATGGCCCGTAGGTGAAGGGCCGTGATTCTTGAGGACCTCTTCTTCGAAGGTGTGGTGGGACAAGATTGGGTAAAAAAGACCGGCGCGAGTCCACTGCTCGGTGGAGAGCAATAAACCGGAAAGATAGGAGTGATTCTGTCTGTGGCCATGCTGGAGCTCTGAGAGAAATTGGTTTTTCTCAAGGAACTTCATGGTCGCCTTCTTAATTATTGATTCCATTATTTTACTGCAAATGGAGGTAAGGCTGATAGGCCAATAACTGCTGACATAAGATCAAGCCCCATTCTTGTATATGGGGTATATATTTGCTGCCTTCCATTCGGATGGCAGTTTCTCTGATTCGAATGACGAATTGAATATATGCGCTAGTGGTTTGGAGAGTTCGCCGGCCAGTTCTTTTACGAACTTATCCGGTAAGTTTTCGGACCAGATGACTTCGCTTCTTTCAGATTTAACAGTTCACGTTGTACGAGAGGTTTCGGGAAGAGTATAAATTCAAGCACCAGACCGGCATCTATAAGAGCACTTTGACGTGGTCAAGCTGAGGTTCATGTTCTCTAGTGAATACCAAGACAAATAATCGACCAAAGATCTAGTCTTTCTCGTAATTTTTAACGACTTCCACACCATTCCTATCCATAAGTACTGCGACTGGGTCTTTGTTTCTTTATCGACTATTGATATAATGTAGCAAAATTTTAGAATTATTTTTCGCCTACTAGATAATTCTTAATTCAAAGTTCTTCCTTGCCGGACGGATCATTTTGTGACAGCATTTCTTTGATGATGAAATTCATCGAGATTTTCTGCTGACCCTGTCTCCCTGAATACTTTGCATTTTTTTATTTTTCTTCTTTAACTGCCTGTTAAGTTTTCTTATTAACTAGGCAGGGCGATTAGTCTTATTTTGAACCTTCACTGGACAAAAGCGTTCAATCAGATCGAGTGAAATCCCCTTAAATGATCACCAATCATCCTCCGGATTCCCTTTGAGCAAACAATCTCATTTCACAGACATTATTTCCTTCTTCATCGCGTTAAAATCAGCCTTCCATATATTTCGCTTGCCCTGCGTTCTCTTCTGGCGCAAAAAATAAAGAGAGAAATCCCAAAGCAGCGTAATATGGTCACTCTTACCGAGGGTTGCACTAGAATACACTTCATCAACGTTAAAGAATTCCTTCAAAAATATTAGGTTCACGCAACTGGCTCTCTGGCACACTCAAAATCTCGTTGCTATGTTAACCTTCTAAATCAGAGGCTGGTTCAGAGGGAGATCCATTTGCTTGCTACCAATGGAAGTTGGCACACCGTCAACTTTCAGATTTATTCAACCTATTTTAGATGCATTGATCACTTCCTGGTTACTTGCTACTTCCTTGACCAAATGAAGGAGTAACTCATCAGCTGCATTTGGAATGTTTAGTCGTCTGTAGATCGTCAAAACTTGTATGTTTTGTGAACAATCCTTTTTAATCTTTATACAGAGAAATTCATTTTCAAGTACGATGGCGTGCACTCGTTCGACCGCTGAGATTCCTGTCTTAGCGTATACGGAAACTCCACCTCCCTGTCTATTTTCCCGGTCTCTTTAAAAGAGCTGGTATCCATTTATCGAAACCTCGCTTCCTGCGATTTTGTCTTTGAGCCACGTTTCCGCAATGGCAACAACATCGGGGGTTCGGTATGAGACTAGTGCCTTGAGTTCGTCTACTTTCGAAAGGAGGCTCTGAGCATTGGTATACAAACATCTCAATTTAGACTGGGTAACTCCTCCATATATACTTCTTCGCATTTTATGCGATTGAATGCTAGAGTCTATCATTGCTTTCCGGGATAAACTGGTGTCCATCCCGCCCACGCTGAGTTCTAATGAGTGGTCATCCACCGAGTTCTGGGGCACCTTTCTTTTGTTAAACGAGCTCTCTACCGTTGGGTACTTCGTATTTAGTGTCCTCCATCTCGATGAGGACCCGCCTTGATGATTTACGGGGTCTACCACAAGAAATATCTCTTCATAAAATATTTTTTCGCCATCCATTATTTGCAGCCATTTTTCCTCTGTTCGGTTCGCCTCTTCAGTTCTGAGTGTAAGCACAATAGCCGGATCCCATAAAAATAAAGTATGCACTACCTGGGATTTGAACACGCGACCTTTGTTGTTTTATTCAAACGCTCTGCCTTTGAGGCACGGACAGTTTGTATTGTCGGTTGTGATCGTGAATATGATGATAGTTTGCGGTTCAACGGTATTTTAAAGGAACATTTATGTTCCGCTTTGCCCTGGAGCTCACTTCAGAGTCCTCTCAGGCGGATCCACTACAGACGTGTCGCGTAGTTTGGTAAAATGGGAACTGACAGGACAAGGGAGACCGGAATGGTTATTTAAGGATTATGAGCCGTCATCAGTTAGTAATACCTAATCTTAAGTGTGGACAACCTGGGATTTAAACACGCAACATTTAGTAATTTAGTCGAACGCTCTACCATTGAGACATGGAACCGTTGTATTGTCGGTTGTGATTGGGAATATGATGATATTGTGTGGCTCACTGGGTTTTTTTAATGATTATTTATGTTCCGCTTGCCCTGGAGCTCACTTTAGAGCCCTCACAGGTGGTTCCATAGCGACGTGTAGCATAGCATCGTAAGATGGAACCGACAAAGACAAGCGATACCGGCACGGCCATTGCTGGATTATAAGCCCTCATCAGCCAGTCATACGTAATCTTAAGTGTGGACAACCTCAGATTTAAAAACGTGACCTGTGTTAATTAAGTCGCACGCTCTCTTATTGAGGCACGGACACGTTGTTTTGTCGATTGTGAGCGGATTTTTGATCATAGGTTGCGGCTCACCGGTCTTTTTAAGAAACATGTATGTTCCGCTCTGCCATGGAGCTCACTTAAGTGTCCTCACAGGTGTTCCCATAGCGAATTGTCGCGTAGATTTGTTAAATGGGAACCGACAAGACAAGGGAGACCGGAATGGCCATTTCTGGATTATAAGCCATCATCAGCCAGTCATACTTAATCTCAACTGTGAAATACCTAGGATTCGAACACGCGAACTCTGGAAATGTAGTCGAAAGGTCTATCATTGAGACACGGGCCCATTGTTTTGTCCGTTGTGATCGTAAATATGATGATAGTGGGCTGCTCACCGGTCTTTTTAAGGAACATTTATGTTCCGCTGTGCCCTGGAGCTCACTTTAGAGCCCTCGCAGGTGTTCTCATAGCAACGTGTAGCATAGGTTGGTAAAGTGGAAACGACAAAAGACAAGGGAAACTCGCATGGACATTTCTGGATTATTAGCCATTATCAGCCAGTAATACCTAATCTCAAGTATGCAGTACCTGGGATTTGAACACGCGACCTTTGTTGATTTAGTCGAACGCTCTACCATTGAGACATGGAACCGTTGTATTGTCGGTTGTGATCGGGAATATGATGATAGTGTGCGGCTCAACGGTCTTTTTAATTAACATTTATGTTCCGCTTTGCCCTGGAGCTCACTTAAGAGTCCTCGCACCGGATCCACTACAGACGTGTCGCGTAGGTTGGTAAAATGGGAACCGAAACGAAGCAGTAATTGTCAGAGAGTGACGAGGTAACTAGATCAAACGAGTAAAGCTAAGATGAAGCTTTAATATAGAGAAGACAACCACCACCACGCTTACTAATGCGCTGTTGACAGTAGAGAGCATGCTGGTCTATGACAAGCAAAGTGTCGAAAATTGAGAAGTGAATCTAATATTTAGTTATACATTAAACGTCGGGCATTAACACGAAATAAAGGGCTCTCAGTTGGTTCATCTGTTTTATTACAGATCTAGCATTAAGCGTTTTCCTTAACTCCTGCAGATTTATTTCTTTTTCTAGATCCTGTAGTTCAGACAACGGTAAAATATGTTAGGAACTAATGTTTATAAAAAAACTAATGCTAAGTGGGGAATTATGTGACTTAACTACAAATGACAAAAGGACGATTAAATCGACAGAGGATTGTTAGACTGCAGATTCACAAAAACGTTGCCTTCTTAGTTAGCACGTGTTGTTGATGATTATAATGAGCTCTACACTTGATCCAGAAAGCTATGCACCGAGGATGATGAGCAGAGTGAGGAGTACAATTGAGATGTCATCTGGTGGAATGCGATTGAGGAATGAAGATCGATGGTTGCAATTGACTGCAACTACTTGAGATATATCAGCACAATTATGAGAGCGCTGTCGACATTGATCAGTGAAAAGAGGAAACGCCCCAGCTGCGCGTTGAAGAAATCTGTGTATATTTTAGCACATAAAAAAGCGTACATAACGGTTCAGGTGAACAAGAAAAATGCAAACATGTAAATTGTACAAATAACTACACATCGCCTTCACCAGAGCGTTTGATCTTCAGTAAAACGCTCGATAAATAATGCAAAACATTACACGAAAAAATCCTTAAGTTTGGCTGGAAAACGGATATGTCTATGAGAACGAGAGGAAATGCGTTGTAGTGAAAAATAAGTAGCAAAATGGGTGAATGGGCTGGTCGAGTGTGACGGTTGAGTGGAAGGGACTGAACTAGGTAGATGGGGTGGTGATCGTGCGGAATAATTGGCGGCGTGATGCACTCAAGGTAGGCTGGCTTAAGAATGTCGATGGAGACTGTGTCGGTCTTGTCCACCTTCTGACTGGCGTAATACTTGTCCATTCGTTGAAGCACCTTGTAAGGGCCATCATAATGGCGCAAAGAGGCTTGCGAACTGCGTCATGCCGGACGAAGACGCATGGCGCCGATTTAAGTTCGTCTTGCATAAACACGCGTTTGGGTTTCAGGCGATTGGGAGTTGGACGCAGTTGAGTCATGCGTTGTTTCAATTTTGGACGAAAGTATTCGACATGCTGGTTTTTACCGTAGAAGTCTGCACAAATTTGCCGGGCAGGTGGAGAGGTGTACCGTGTAAAAACTCGGCCGAAATGCCTTGAATGTCCTCCTTGAATGATGATCGAATACCCGAAAGTACGAGGGGTAGGTTATCAATCCACACAATGGTGTCTGAGCAAGACATCAGTGCTGTCTGCAATTTACAGTAAAGGCATTCTAAGAGGCCGTCGGAAGCAAGGTTATATGTCATAGTCATCATGTGCGCGCACTCGAGCAGTTTTGTGAACCCGCGAAAAAGACTAGATTGAAATTGGCTTCCGTGGTTAGTGGTAATGGTGGCTGTCACACCGAAATTGGCAATCCAGTGGTTTAGGAAGACCATGGCGATATTTTCTGCCAAGTTATCCGATATCGGAATTGCAAATAACCATCGCGTGTAACGGTCGACTGCTGTAAAAATATGTGTCCAACTAAGTCTAAGTGGACGTGATTGAATTGAACTTTTGGAACGGTAAATGTGCTTGGTGGGGAAAAGTTATGGCGCTGCACTTTGTTTTTCTGGCCCGCCTCGTCCAAAGGGCAATGTCAGAGTTCAGCTTCGGCCAGATAAAGCGAGCAGCAATTAGTTTGGGACCAGCCTGGATGTCAGGATGCGACAGACAGTGAAAGTGGTCAAACAACAGGTTGGGGAGCGCCTGTGAACCAGTCGCATAAAGTCATATCTGGTGATGCTGGAAGTGGTGCATCTAAAAGCTGCAGAGTATTAGATGTACGCAGATACGCAATGGACTCGTCTTCTAGTTGGAGGTCAGCAAGCTTCGCCCTGGTCAAAATTGGATGACAGGGTGTTACTGTCCGGTCTCAATAATGCATCAGCAACGACATTGTCGCTGCCTCGGACATAGTGGATACCAGCAGTAAACTGCGAAATATTGTTAAGGTGTCGCACTTTACTGGGCAAGTACCTATCTGGTTTGGCTTTCAGTGCATAAGTGAGCGGTTTGTGGTCGGCATAAACCCGGAAGTCTCTTCCCTCTAAAAGGTAGCGAAATGATAAAAAGCCAGGTAGATAGTAGGAAGATCGCGAGAGAAAGTACTGCATCGAGTCTGCGCCAGTTGAAGCTTCGGTAAAAAGAAAGCCAATGGCTGCAATTTTCATTCACCTGTTGATGAAAGACTGCGCTGACAGCATTGTTGGGAGCATCAGTGGTCAACATCAACTGGGTAAAAGCGTCAGAGTTGAGAATGTGCAGTATGACTGCATCAGTGAGGGCTTTCTTGGCTGCCTCAAAAGCTGAGTGAGCTACCGGTGAAAGATCGATTGGCTGGGCTTTTGCTTTCGAAAGAGCAGTCAAGGGAGCCAGTATTGCTGCACAGTTAAGGATTAAATGTCGGTAGTCCTTGATAAGTCGAAGGAAACGTCGCAGTTGTGTAAGGGTTTTGGGAGGCGAAAAAGACAAACCAAAAACGGAGACCTAGAGCTAGGGCCTGCTCCCGGAAAGCCAATGTGGCTTCCGACGACCACGCGGAACAACCGGTATAATCTTTGCCGCCCGCCAGCTACAAGAGAAGTGCCAGGAGATGCGAACTCACCTATAAACTCTCTTCGTGGATCTAACGAAAGCCTTTGACATGGTGAATCGCGACGGACTGTGGAAAGTCATGCAGAAATTTGGCTGTCCTGAGCAATTCACGCACATGGTGCGTCAGCTTCATGACGGGATGACAGCGCGCGTCACTGACAACGGGACGGTATCCAAAGCATTCGCAGTGACCAAGGGAATGAAGCAGGGCTGCGTATTGGCTCCCACCCTATTCAGACTAGTTTTCTCGGCTATGCTGATAGCCGGATTGCCGGGCCCCTCGATAAAGGATTTGTCCAGTGACTTCAATTACGGACAGATTTCAGAATTATTTTGTATACCTCCATTTTTAACATTTTTTTAAACAAAATATATCAGAATGTATCAGAATGTAATGGGGGGTCGTTTTTTAAGCGTTTACCTTTTTGGGTAGGTCTACAGAAGGAGAAATGGGTTCGTTTGTGCAGTTGAAAAATGAGATACTAATTTTTCGGATCCGATTAGCGTACGAATTAGGTGGTCATGGTAGTATCCGATTCACGTCCAACCATTCGTACGGTCGTATCCGATTCGCGCACGAATTTTTATTAGGGTTTAAGTTCACGCGAAATTACAAACCAATTTTTCAAATTCCTGAAAGTTCATCCCATCCAATATCGCTGGCGCCAGTAGAGAATTATGTTTTTCGTACTGACTTTTATTTCATTTTTAAAACCTCTTTTGTTTCTACATTTTCATTTAAACCCTGACTGTCAAACCTATACTGTCTCTTACACACGGCCCTCGACTATTCCCTACAGTTTTTGCATATATTATTAGCTCATTTTATTTCCCACCCAAATTTTCTAAGCTATTGGGCACCAAGGAATAATCACTGAGTTACGTTTGTAGATCTTTGAAGATAGGGTCTATAAGTGCAGAATCTACATGTTTTACGGGTGTAAACTTCCTCACTATCATACACCTGTCACGTATTTATTTGACTGCATCGAAATCAGCGCGGGTATTGTTCTAGTGTTCATTGTTACTAACGCCCTTTGCTCGCAGTCGCGATTCCTAAGGTTACTAGGGATCGGTCGGTACTTCAAAGACTCCGTAATATTTATTTTATGCCAGTATTTCTCAGGAGGTTTCCCCCCCCCCCAATGGTGCCTTCCATGGAGGCGGAATTAAATGATTTGGCGCGGAAGGCTGCTTTATGCATGGATCACCAGATATTTAAGTATGTGCACGTTTAATAGATCATATTGGTCAAACAGGAGTCGTTTCGTCGACATCTATACTGGGCACTGTCAATGACGTTTTTTTTATCAAGAAACTTGATTCTGGCCTTTTTGATTATCCTTTCCATCACTTTGCAACTGAAAGTTCGACCGTCGATTTTGACGAGGTCCACCGTATGCTTTACACCAGGTGGTGCAGGGACGGTGACTAGCGTGTGAATTAATTTTAAGTGATAGTAGTCTTGCGCTGCAGCTTCCACACTCTCTCCTTCTCCTCCTCATGAACCCGGTGTCGAGACAGAGTCAAGAAGACCAGAGATGGGAGAGGGTGCAGGTGGCTGGAGCGGCCGGAGCCACCCCACACCTGACTTGGATCCCACGGAGTGGGAGTGCCATAAAGGCCACCTTAAGAAGGAGCCATTGCAGCCTTACTCTCAGTCCGCCAGTCAGCCACTCCACACAAAACACACATTGGGCTGACCATGCGGTCCAAGTTATCCCGTTATTTGGCAACCTTCAAAGCCACGGCTTTTAGCGCACCGTGATAGTTTCAAGTGCGTCAGATTGTTTATAGTGAGGAAAATTCGCTGAGCTGTTCACCTCACTCTCTCCCCCACCCCCACAATCAGACCACCATCCGAGCCAGCCAGTTATCTGAGGTGGTAGTGAGCGCATTGGCTGACGGGTCGGCGTCCCCGTCTTCGCGCGCCACAGCACGACCTGGCTTCATAACGCAAACACCGGGATTCACTAAATCAGGGGATATGGAGGAGCCATCGCCGTCTGACTCCCAGTCCACTGGTCAGCCACTCGACACACACAGCACATACACTAGGCCGATGGCGTGGTCTGGCGTAACCATCGGATTGTCAGTCGTCCAAGCCACGGTTTCTAGGAAACCGTGATTTTATCAGGTACATTCTGATGATTGTGTGGGTGTTGTCTATGTATTTGTGACGATGGTGTGCGCTGATGTGGCTTAGCCTCCGGTGCTAGTTTATTCATCAATATTTCGACTGTCGATTACGACGAGGTCCACTGTATGCTAAATGGAAGGGTAGTGAAGGGACGATGACTTGCGCGTGATTTAGTTTAAAGTGATAGTAAACTTGAGCTGAATCTACCACACTCTCCTCCTTCTTCACCTGAGCCCGGTGTCAAGACAGAGTCAAGAAGACCGGAGATGGGAGAGGGCGCAGATGGCTGGCGCGGCCAGAGCCACCCCTGGGCATACCACCACACTTGTTTGAATCCCACGGAGAGGGAATGCCATAAATACCACATTAAGGAGCCATTACAGCCTGACTATCAGTCCGTCAGTCAGCCACGACGCACAAAACACACATTGGGCTGACCACGTGGTCCGAGTGTTCCCGTCAGTCGGTAACCTTCCAAGCCACTGATTTTAGTGCACCGTGATAGTTTAAAGCGCGTCAGATTGTTTATAGTGGGGAAAATGCGCTGAGCTATCGACCTCACTCTCTCCCCCGTCTCCACAATCAGACCACCGTCCAAGCCAGTAAGTTGTCGGATGTGGGAGTGGGTGCATTGGCCGATGGGTCGGCGTCCCCGTCTTCGCGCGCCACAGCACGACCTAGCCCTCACAACACACACACACTAGGATTCACTTACTCAGGGGATATGGAGGAGCCATCGACGTCTGACTCCCAGTCCACTGGTCAGCCACTCGACACACACAGCACATACACTAGGCCAATGGCGTGGTCTGGCGTAACCGTCGGATTGTCAGTCGTCCAAGCCACGGTTTCTAGGAAACCGTGATTTTATCAGGTACATTCTGATGATTGTGTGGGTGTTGTCTATGTATTTGTGACAATGGTGTGCGCTGATGTGGCTTAGCCTCCGGTGGTTTACCGCAAGTTGCTTTGGTGGCGCATGTGTCCTAATGGGCCCATGCGGTGTGTCAATCTGCGGGAGCAGTGAAAGCAGTGAAGGTGGGCGCGGTGACTGTATGTCGGAGCCCTAGACATTGGTTCACCTGTCTCCACACGATGGATTCGCAAGTACACGACCAGGCCAATGCGTGAGTTTAAGTTGCGGGCGCATAGTGGGCAGGAGAAATCGGTAGAAGCTGGGGGATTTTTTTATTCATGGTACTGAGGGTGACAGTGGTGTTAAGAATGGCAGGAGCGGAGGGTGTGCATGATGTATCAGTGTTATCGGCATTGCGGTGAATTCCGCTGTCATGGATGCGCATGTGACCGAATAGGCCCATGCGATGAGTGAATGCACAAGGACAGTGAGGACAGTGTGTGTGTGTGAACAGCCATATGAACAACAGAAATGAGTTGTATGGTTGGCACATCCGATTCAAAACGATTCGCAATTTTTAAAACAATAGTAAACAATCTTTGGAATAAACGGTGAACTAGGAAAGCAACAGTGAAAAAGAATCCTATGGTTATATTGGGGGTGGAGTTCGGCGAGCCGCCAATTTGAAAAGAGAAACTAGGAGAAAAAACTGATTCTTTAATGAATTGATAGCTAGAGTTGATTGGGTTGGTACGATGTACTCTGATAGAACTTTGATGTTGGTGACAACCTATGAGGATTCGGGACGCCCTTTGTCAGGTGACAGATAATATAACGGCCAGAGCTACTGTTGATCGTAGACAACAAGGTAGGAACGAAGAGGAGAAATTAGAGGTTGCGTGATCATCACCGAGATGCGACCTTGCTGACTGCAGAGACCACCAACAAGGTGGCGAATAAATTAGAACCCGCCACGATCATCAACAGAGCCCGGAGAAAATCGTCAGGGTTGCAAAAAAGAAGGAAAGTATAGAGGTTTTCAAGAGTTGGCGAGTATAGTTGAAAAGCCGGGGATGAAAAAGTGACTACGAAGATTGAATCTGCAGAGGATAATAAAAACGTATTTAGGAACCAATGTAATATCAAAGAAACTGCCTCAAATATGAAGGGAACCTCCATTCTTCCAAAACTAATGAAAAGTTCCATCACTATTATTTAGCAGATTGAAATTTAGGAAACTAATAGCAATGATGCACTCTGCAATGAGGAAACACCACAGCAGGAGTAAGAAGTCAAAAACAACTCCGATGGGTTCCTGGAAGCCTTAAGATGATAGCATGGCCTGAGGTAGTGTAGGTCCCATCAAGAGCACCAGAAAGCGAAGAAAGCGAAAATTTCCGGTACCGGAATCGGCAACAGTGTTTAGTTATTCATAGTTTGCACGAATTAACCATAGTCCAACCTAAAGACAGGGTAACCGAAGATCTCGTTTCGTTTAACTACTCCAATTCCATGATCAATATCAGTTCAGAAACAATTAAAAAAATTGGATACTCACTAACACCTCCCCTTTTCACTCATGTCCACTTAACGACCCAAGTACAGTCCATTTCCTCCTTACCGGCGGCATGATAATACGGAAGCGGTATATGTGAATTGTGAAATGACGGTTTATTTGAAAACGATAACGATAATGAAAACCGAAGTAAGGTGTACAGAAATAGTCTAGTTGAAAAGCTGGCGCTAATATATTAAGCATATTATTGGACGTTTCTTCATAAGTATACTTCTGCAGTAAACCCTTCAATATGTGTGCAAATGAAGGTACCAAAAAGGTAACGCTTAAATGTTAGGGAAAAAGTCGAAAAAAATAATATGCAATAACGTTTTGAGCTATATGGTTATGCGTTAACCCCCATTTTATTCTTCAGTGGATGGGCCTGGATAAGGAAAGGAGTGTGCACTCTCTGAAATAGAAAAAAAGATTCTTATAAGAGATAGATGAAATACGCAAAGGATTTCTCATCGGGAACCCTTCCTTCACATTGATTCAACGATTTGACATCAAAAGACCTAGTAGTAACCAACAGCATAATTACAAATAAAATAATGAAATGCCATATCGATAACAAAAGACGAGAAGAACGGTGGTGTAGCGTCTGAGGATGTCAAAGATAGGAATCATCGTGAAGTATACCACAAGGGCCAGTTTCAGCCATATAACGCCGGCAGAATCGTTAAGCACTTCATCAGGCACACGTGTCTAGATAGAAAAAGAGAATAAGTTTATAGCGTAAGCGATCTTTGTTAACATTAAAAAATGGTGGAAATAAAAGAGAAATATAAAGATACAAGCGAATTTTGTGGAGCTTTACAATACATACCCTTCGAAGCCAGAGGTTTGCACGAATGATCAGTTAAACAACGATGGGGAGTGCAGCGCTGATGAAAACTGTGGGTGAGAATCATGAAGATGCTGACGGTGAGGGATATGCAAGATGGTACGATAGCGGTATCGAGGGGAGATTTCAGTGATTGGTATAGAAGGAACACTGGCAATCTTTACAGGCCATCTATTACACCATTCCCATCCGAGATTCGCATAAAATGTGCTCCCAGTACATTCAAACAATTCTGTCGGTTCTGTGACCCGTTACAGTGGTATCAGAAGCTGATTTCAGGACAGGACTCACATGCACTCACACAGTAGGTCAGCTGATAATGGCGAAAAACGGTTTTCTCGCCCTAACAAGTGTCGATCGACCAACCAGAGCATTTCACACATAAAAATCGGTATAACGAGGGCAACAAAAAGCCAATAGATTTCAGGCGTTGAAATAAAGAAGATATATGCACTCATACTCGAGCTTCATTGTTATTCGCTACAAAATCCCCTAAAACGCATTTCCGTAATGCATTCATCTTTCCCTTATCTGACCTAAACGTCTTATAGAAACCGAGGTACCAATCTCAGATGAGGTCACGGAAGCTGACACCTGATTGGACGACGGGCTGTTATGATTTTTCTCCATGTAATTGGCTCGTATATGATACGCAACGAATCCAAATTAATGACGCTCAAGTAAGAACAAGAATGTTGGCAAGGCAAAGAGTTAAGGGGTTATGTGTTACTAGAAATTTGTATTCTATTGGGTTCTAGGTCCTGAGAGGATCCTTCCGTGGGGATTGGCTGTCCTGGGGAGATCTTTTGGAGGTCCGTAGGAGAAGGAATGGGGATGGCTGGAGTAAGCGTCAGAGAGCAGTCTCTGGTTTAAAGTGATGAGCTTCAATTCTCCTTGTTATTTATGTCGTGTTCTCCAGACGATTTGATAGGTTTACTTAGAATAGATCAATGGCTATGTGTAAATCATACATTGTTGATCGAAAAGAACCGATAGGATTAAAAGTTAAGTTTTTATGGACTTTCGGGCTTGATTAGTAGTTACGACGGTGTCGGTTTCTGGCTTTAGTAATCTGCTAGTAATCTGAGCTACAAGAGAAAATTGCGAAACTTTTATTCCATCTTTAAATTGCCCCCTCCTGCGTAAAGTTGTCACTGTCCTCAGCGAGCTCAATGTCATCTAGCAAACGTACGGTGTCCCTTGAATTTTGAAAATTATAAGGCAAAACGGTTTCTTCTCCACCTTCGGGTGGGATTTCAACCCACCTCTCGACACCCTCATGATCTACGTAACGCACTGCCTCGCCTGGGTGTTCTACTCTGCGGTTACCTTCCGGTGGCCTTTGCCCCTAGTTTAAGTCGATTAAAGTGAACCGTGAATTCAGAGGTGAAAGGCCGATTTCGATCTTGAATGACGGAGGTCGTATCAGAAAGCATTCTGGTTACGGTATATGGCCCTGACCAGTCCAATACTAACTTACTCGGTAATCCCAGGGGAGTCGCATGTTCCTTGAGCGACACAACATCACCGACATCGTATGGACACCCATGTGCCAGCCTGTCATAGTATTGCTTTTGGTGCCTCTGGGCTCCTTGTAAGTGTATCCGTGCTTCCTCATTGGCTATACGCATTTTTTGTGGAGTGCAGTGACGTAAAAACCAACCGGTATTTTATTATTCTCAAGAGGTACCTGTAGATCCTCTGGTATTCGCATTTCACGACCACAGGTGAGTGCGAAAGGCGTCTTCTGTGTCGAAGAGTGAATCGTGGAGCGGTATGCGAGCATGCATGCTGGCAACGCATCATCCCACGTGAAGGGAGCCTGACGATCTACAAAAGCCTTTAGTAAACCAACTAGCGTCCTATTCGTCCGCTCCAATTGATTGTTACCTTGTAGATAATAAGCCGCGGTGCACGTCTTATTGACCTTTAAGTATTTACAGACTGTGAAGAACTGCGTTTTCAAACGAGGACCATCGATCCGAATGGATCTGTTCTGGTACGCCCCATCTACATACCCAATTGTTAAGATGGCCTGAGCAACAGTTTCAGCCGACATGTTGGGAAGGGGTTCTGCTTCAGCCATTTTGGTAAAGAAATCAACCATCCCTAGAATATATCCGTTGCCCCGCACTGATCGCGTAAGTTTTCCAACTAATTCAACGCCCACACGTTCGTTGGGGTATCCCGTCAGAATTGACTGAAGAGCAGCCCTATTCAGCTGTTGTGGCAGTTTGATCTGATTGCACAGGGTGCAATACCGAATAAAGTTCCACACTGACCGCTTCAAGTTAGGCCCGATGTATCGGCGCCTAAGAGTACACTCGGTCTTATGGATGTCCACGTGCCCCAATTGCGTGTGGATTCTATTAGGAACCTCGTCTACCATGGATAAGGGTAGAAGAATACATCACGGGTATTGTTCGCCATCCCGATAGAACAAAAATTCATTATCCATAAAAAGTTTTTCCAACACCGGGTGCAAGCAACGCGTCTCATAGCTATGGCCTCTAAGTTCACCTGCACAAAGTGCTCGAGAACCACTTAAACTTCCTATGGTAAATAAATAAATAAACGAATTGTTTATTTAAGGCCCAGAGAGCCCCATTATTTCAAACTTAGTATCGCGGTATAAATAAATACAAAGTAGATAATTGCGGCACTATGTGAGCAGCCATATTAACAGCAGAAATAAACAATATGGTAGGCAATTCCGATTCAGAAAGATTTGCCATTTTCAAAACAATAGTCAACAAGCTTTGACATATACGGTTAGCGAAAAAAGAAGCAGTAAAAAAATCCTCCGGTTAATTCGGAGGCGGAATTCGGCGAGCCGCTAATTTAAAAAAAATTAGGCGAAAAAAATTAATAGCTAGATGCAATGGGACAGTACTGTGATGTTGCTGACAACGTATAAGTGTTCGGAACGCTCCTTGTCGTGTGAGAGAAATATAGCAGTCAGAGATGCTGTTTGTAACCACCAGTGGAGGTGAAAGAGGACGAACTCATCGTGGACAACAGGGTCGAAACGAAGAGGGAACAGTAGAGGTCATAAGATCATCATCGAGATGCGACCTTGCCGACTGCATAGTCCACCAATCAAAGAGGCAAAACCATCAGAACCCGCATTGAACATCAACTGAACCTGGAGACCATCGTCGGGGTTGCAAAATCGGAGAAAAGTATCAAGGTTGTCAAGAGGTGACGATGCTAGTTTAAAACGGGGGGGAGGGCGAAATAGTTAATGCAAAGATTGACTCTGCAGAGGATGATGGAAAATATAATTAGAGACCAATATAATATCAAGGGATCTGCCTCAAATACCAGGAGGACCCTTTTTCAAAATCCAAAAGTTGCGAGTTTGGGGAAAGAAACAGACAATAAGGACTTTATATCTTTCGAAGTTAAATGTTTGCGTAATTTGGTTTTTGAAAATAGCTAATGTAGACGACAACCTAATTTGCAGTGGTAGATTATTCCATATGAAAGCATATTTGGAGGCAAAAACTGAGACCGGTTGGTTGTGGAGCTGAGGGGTGGTGGAAATGAACATGGAGGAATTACGAGTGGCATAGGGTCGATTTACCGGAGTGAGAGCGTTAATTCGTGGGAGATTTGGGTTAGAGTTAACGTGAAACAGGAAGCAGAGACCAGCTTCGAGTCTTCTAACCCACAGAAGTTTAATGTTTGCTAACGGCATCTATCCGTATAAGAGAAACTGGATCCAGGAAGAGAAAATAGTTTCGAGTAAAAACCCTCTGAACTTTTTCAATCTTACTGCGGTCAGAGGCGTTCATCAGCCCAAATAGGGGACAGCAGTATTCGAGGATAGGAAGAACAAACATGCGGTATAGGTTTAACTTTATTTCCGGAAGGAAGAAATTATGTGATATAAAAACCACATATCTGTGCAGCCTTTGCAGAAATTCCGATCTGCATGAGGCGATAATGCTAGCTTATTCGTGTAACTTAGACCTAAGTCTTTTTATGGTTGATCGTTCTAAAAGTGTACTATTTTTGAAAATACTAGGGGGTCCAGGAAGCTTGGCGGGGGCCAAAACACATGAAACTGCTCTTGGATGGAGAAAATTCCATCTGCCAAAAGTACAGCTCCAACGTGAGAGCATTAGTAGATCAGTGTTTATTTTGTCAACGCAACTATTAGCAGTGTCTTTAGAAAATGAATAAATGCACTTGAGATCGTCAGCGTAAACGAAATTTTTGTGAATTTGTGAGTAAAGTTGAAATTTCGTTAATGACCTTGAAATTAAAGACAAAGCTAATTACCAATGTTTTGTGGTGCAGGAGGATGACTGAAGCAAAGCATACATTTCCAGAAAAGGACGAAATGCTCAGCTGCAAAGGGAAATGTACAAAGGATGACTTAATATAAAGGAGGCAACCACTGCCACGTATTTTTGCGTGGTCTTGTTGGTACAAATTGAAATTATCTAAAGCAAGCGTTGAGTTAGAAATAAGAGAGTGAGCCCAGGATTCAGTGATGCACAGCACATCTGGATAAAGCTCAAAGGCTACTGTTCTAAGCTCAGTCATCTTATTTACAACTGATCTCGCATTGAGTGAAACTAAGCTGAGCGTATTCCTTAGTTACTGTTTAAGCTTATCAGTTTTTATAAAAAAAAACATTTGGTGGCGGAAAAGAAAACCGGAAAGAAGAAACGAAAGGTGGGAAACAAAATTGCTCTGGTCTACATTTTTTCAAAATGTTACTGTAAAAAGAACTGAGATGATTGAACAACGGCATATTTTGATGAAACACATGGAAGGGAAGGCTATATTGTGGCGTGGGAAATATAAGGTGTGGCATAGAAATGAGATTTTGAGGAAAGATAGCATAAATTAGCGGAAAACGTGCATTTGAAAAAGGAATAAATGATTTCGAAAAACTTGTAGCATAATTAGAATGGTTAATTTTTTGGAGATTTCGGCCACTTTTGGGTTGGGAAAGATGCTAACGTTAGTGTTCGCATCTGCTGTAGATTCTGAGGTGTAAACAGGTTTTGCATCGGTATGGTAGGCTCTTTATATGCGCTGACGATTTAAAGTTGTGTATCGATATAAACCGGACGAACGCAACATCGTGCTTGAGCTCTTAAAAAAGATCTTCAGGCCTTCGCTCACTGGTGTCGCACATGGTGCCTTTCACTTTTTGGCACAAGTGCTCCATTATGGTTATTGGCGACAAACATCAGTCCCACATAAGCATACACGGTCACGACCTAAATGTGCCCGGAGTTATAAAGGATCTGGGCACATCATATTCTAGTAGTCTTAATCTATCAGAGCAATGCGCCCTGATTGTCTAAAAAGAACGCCAAACAACTGGGTTTATTCTCAGAAATTGTAAAACCAACAACATTAGAATCAGCTTTTATAAAATGTATGTCAGGCCTAGTCTGGAATACTGCTCCTTCATGTTTAGCCTTCTGCACGCTAGTGAACGAAAGAAGATAAAATCAGTTCAGCACTTCATAAACAAAAAGAGTTTTATATTCAGAACACCGAAACCTGTCCTACCAACAACGCTGTGAGCTTGCAAGCCTTGACCCACTGTGGCTTAGCAGATTACAGAAGGGACTAATTTTACTGTTTAAACTTTTAAACAGTTGAACGTTTAACCTCCTTACATCTCTAAGGCAGCTCCACCACTCTCGGTGCACCAGCCATCGAGATGTATTTTATTTTTTCATTTGGCACGCACAGTTAGATACTGAGAGTTTTTCTGTAAACGCTATAGCAATCTGGAATAAGCTACCCAGAAGTAGCAAAATTCAGCAAAGCTATCCCTTGTTTACGTGAGCTGTCACTAGTTTTCTACATTCAGGACACCTTCCAAAACTTTTGAGTGCTGACTCTGTGGAAGCTCTCTTCGGTTTTGATGGCGTTCACGGACTCTGAATCCTGCGCCCGGCTACATGCTGAGAGCAATATTGCTGGCTCTGCAGACCTCAATCGCCTTATTTCTCAGTCAACAGCGAACAACCGCTCACCGACATACCTGATGGTGCAGAATGCCAGATCCATAACACTGAATGGAAGAGTTCTTCACCGGGCTTCTGTGTTAACGCATCCCTGTCCAAAACTTTAATTACTCAATAAGCTGCACTTTTTTTTCCTGAAAACACCTGAAACAACGATCAGGAGTTGTTTTTCACTGTCAGCTTGACCCTCTACTCTTTATATATATTTGACATTGCCTGTTAACTGGCAATATCAAAATAAATAAATAAATAACAGATTTTAATGCCTGGCTTAGCTTATGATTTAGATTTACTGGAAGTTTTCTTAGGTTTACTAGATTTGGCAGCTATATCCGGCGTGGTTTGCTTCGGAGGAGAAAGAAGTGGCCTTGACACGATTTCACTCGAACAAGGAACAATGTAAACGGGTGAAGATTCAGCTGGAATTGAAATTCCTGTTGATCCGGAAGATCGTGGGCTTGCATTAGCTAGAGAGCAAACCTCTGAGATAACTTTATGTATTGAAGGTGTAGACCATGGCTTCTCGTTTGCTAATGAGGGTGAAACCCAACGTTCCATTGGGATTTTATCCCTACAGACAAACAACTTGTTTTTTTTCAAATATTGAGCTAAGTGCTCATGCTTCGAGAAATTAAGGTCCAATTCAATCACTTAAATACTTTTGACCAGAATTGGCAGGTGTTTGCTACGGAAGGACAACCTTTTAGCTTAAGCGAAATTAAAGTTAAAGTCGCATAAGTAAAGGAAAGTAAATGCAACGTCCAGGGGGGATTTTACCTTTAGGGACGTATTTTAAAAGAACATTGAAACTATCCTTATTTTCGTATGAGGGTTCGGAACGCTGCTTGTCGGGTGAGAGATAATATAACAATCAAAGCTACTGTTTATCACCACCATAGAGGCGAGAGAGGAGGAACTCATCGGAGACAACACGTTTGAAACGAAGAGGGGAAAGTAGAGGTCACGAGATCATCGTCGAGATGTGACTTTGCTGACTGCATAGTCCTGACTGCATAGAACTGATCAACAGATTACAAGACCATCGTCAGCTTTGCAAAATTGGAGGAATTAATCAAGGTTGTCTACAGTTGGCAATGGTAGTTAAAAAGGAGGGGACGAAAGGTTAATGCGAAAATTGACTCTGCAGAGGATGATGGAAAATTTTTTATAAACAGATATAATGTCAAGTGAACTACCGCAAATATCAAGAGGACCCTTTCAAAATCAAAAATTTTCGAGATTGGGAAGGAAACAGACAATAAGGACTTTATATCTTCCGAAGTTAAATGTTTGCGTAATTTGGTTTTAAAAATAGCTAATGTAAACGCCAACCTAATTTCCAGTGGAAGATTATTCCATATTAAAGCATATTTGGTGGCAAAAACTGAAAACGGTTAGTTGTAGAGCTAAGGGGTGGTGAAATGGTCATGGAGGAATAACGAGTGGCATAGGGTCGATCTAACTGAGTGAGAGCGTTAATTCGTGGGAGATTTGTGCTAAAGTTAACGCGAAACAGGAAGCAGAGACAGTGCTTAGACAGTGCCTTGCCAGTGTTAACCAAATAGAAATTCTAAATAAATTCTAAAAAAAGACCGGCTTCGAGACTTCTAAACAAGAGAAATTTAATTTTTGCTAACTGAAATCTTTCCGTTTAAGAGATGCTGGATCCAGGAGGAGAAAATAGCCTCCGAGTAAAAACCCTCTGGACTTTTTCAATCCTACTGCGGTCAGAGGCATTCATCAGCCCAAAGAGCGGACAACAGTATTCTAGGATAGGAAGAACAAACATTCGGTACATGTGACACTTTATTTCTGGAAGGAAGAAATAATGTGATTTAAAACCACCTATCTGTGTAGCTTTTGCAGAAATTCGATCTGCATGAGGCGGAAATGCTAGCTTATTTGTGTAACTTAGACCTTAGTCTCTTATGGTTGATCATTCTAAAAGTTTACTAATTTTGACATGCTGGGTGTTCAGGAAGCTTGGTGGGGCCATAACACATGAAACATCTCTTGGATGTAGAAAATTCCATCTGCCAACTAGAGCTCCTACGTGAGAGCATAAGTAGATCAGTGTTTATTATATCAATACAACTATTTGCAGTGTCCTTAGAAAATGAGTAAATGCACTTGAGATCGTCAGCGTAACCGAAATTTTTTGAATTTGTGAGAAAAATTGAAATTTCTTTTATGTACAGAATGGAGAGTAAGGGACCTAGAACCGTACCTTGAAAACGCCACTCCTGATCGGCTGAGGCATCGAATACCTTTTACCTTTAAAGACCTTCCGGCTTAGGTTAGACAAGTATGAACCATGAAGTCAGGGAGAGGATGCCGGATACCAAGGGCTTCCAGTTTGAAGTTTAAAATAGAATTGTTCACAATATCTACAATAATTGACGATCTACAGACAACCAAACATTCAAAGTGTAGCTGATGAGTCACTTTTTTATTTGTTCAAGGAAGTCGCGAATCACCAGGAAGGGCTTATTGCTGGAGATTGTAATGCACCTACAGTTGACAGGGTAAATCTGACAGTTGACGGTGTGGTGACTTCCTTTGTTCACGAGCTAATGGATCTCTCTCTCTCTACAATCGTCTGGCACGGAAGATTAACTTACCAAAGAGATTAAAGAGCGAACCAGAGAGACAAATGCCTGGACATTCTGTGTACGAAGGACTTATCTTACATTGAAGAAGCGTATTATATTGCGCCTCTCGGGAAGTGTGACCATAGTACGCTGGTGTGGGATAACTCACTTTATTCTCAGCGCCAGACGAGAACAGAAGGCAAGCAAAATATATGGAAGGCTGATTTTAATGCGAGGAAGAAAGAACTGATTTCCGTGGAAAGGGATTGTTTGTGCAAAGGAAATCCGGAGGATGACGGGCAATCGTTAACGACTGTTAAACACCATCCGATTGAGCGCTATTGTCCAGTGAAGGTACAAAAATGAAAAGTCACCCTGCATGATCAACAAGAGAACTTAACAGGTAGTTACATTATAAAAATAAAAAATAAGAGTTATTCAGGAAAACACGGTCAGCTGAACATTTCGAAGAATTTCATCGCCAACGAAATGCGTTCAAAAAATGTTCCGTCCCGTAGGGAAGAATTGTGAATCAAGAATTATCCAACAGGTTGAATATAAGCCTGCAATTTTATTCAAAAATATCAAAAGTCGATTAAAAACCAAGGATCTTGTCGCAGTATTTATGGATAGGAATGGTGTTGAAGTCATTGAAAATGGCGATAAGGCCAAGCACCTTGGTTGGTTCTTTGCCTTGGTATTCACTAGTGTAACTAAACTCCTGCTTGACCATGTCAACAGTGCTGTTACATACGCTGGTCCATCGCTTGAATGTTTACGCTTCCCGAAACCTCGCGTGAAAAGAGAACTGTGAAATCACAAAGAAGCATTTTTATCTGGTTCCGACGATTTACCGACAAAGTTTAGGAAAGAATTGGTCGGCAGAACCTCCAGACCGCTAGCGCATATATTCAATTAGTCAGTTGAATCATGGAAGACTGCCAACCGAATGGAAGGCAGCAAATATATACCCCATATACAAGAGTGGGGCTCTATCTTATCTCGACATATGTTTGCCGTTCAGTCTTACCTGTATTTGCTGTAAAATAATGGATTCAATAATTAAGAAGGCGCTCATGAAATTCCTCAGGAATTCCAATAACTCTTAGAGCTCCAGCCTGGCTTCAGACAGAATCGCTTCTGTCTTTCCAGGTTATTGCTCTCCACAGAGCAGTGGACTCGTGCATTGGCGAAGACGGTAGTGTTGACGTCATCTACACTGATTTCAAGGAGGCGTTTGACAGTGTCAGACGCAAACGTCTCATCTACAAATTATCTGAAATTGGAGTAAGAGGAATGCTGCTGACATGGATCGCATATTTTCTTACAAGAATGTTGCAAACGGTGTGATCGATTCTTCGAAGTCAACACCTTCTTCAGTTCTAAGTTGTTTCCCTCAAAGCTCCTTCTTAGGGCCGTTAATCCTTTAAGTGTACATCAACGACTGTGTCGATGACCTGGGTTGCAGCGCTCTCATGTTTGCAGATGATGTTAAATTGTGCAGGTCCATCAGATCTGATGCTGACAGGCACGCACTTCCACAGAGTCTCAACCATCATAGCAGCCGGTCTGCTTGTTGGCACTAAAGTTTTAATATTGGAAAGTGTGTGGTTCTAAGACTCCGTACGAGAAATACCAGCGAGGCGGATGATTTCTACCAATACCTTCTCAATGGGCAGTGTCTTTCAATTGTGGAGGAAGAGAAGTTCCGCGTTGTTTTAATAAACTCCTCACTCAAATCATCTTCACAGCGTTTAAAGGCAGCTTAACGCGTGACACAGATCTTATTTGCGCTCAGGCGTGGATTTGTGCAGATTGTTAACGAAATACTTCAAAAACCTTCGGGGCATTTGTTCGATCACACTTTGAATCTGCCATCAGGCCTGACATCCGTGGTTTAAGAAGGATTATCTACAACTAGAACGAGTGATAAAAGAAGACATCATGATTCATGGGGGACTCGTGAAAGAGAAAAAATAATTTCAAGAGGGTCACTTAAATTCCTGATTGTCCATTCGCCGAGTGATGGAGAAAGCTGCTCTGAAAACATGAGGAAAAAGGTCAATATAATCAGTGTTAATATAAATGTCCAGTCTTCGCTTGAATGCAGATAAACTAATTAACGAACTTATTTCAAAAGGCAAGTTATTCTAAAGAACGCTATAGCTAGAAGCAAAGAAAAAAGAGCAGGAGTAGGTTTAAATAGTGCAGAATTTCGTAGGTTATACGGAAAACTTACGTCGATAATTAGTGAAAGCTTGAGCAGATTTGAGTTTTTATTTAGGTCGAAAAAGGAGACAGAAGCCTGCTTCCATTTTCCTGACCCAAATAAATTTAATCTTCGGCAGCTGGCATCTAGCTGAGTAGGAAGCATTAAAAGGAGTAGAATACAGGAGTTTTTTGGGAAATTTATATGTACATTTTCCATTTTTGAACGGCTAGATTCCTTCACTTAACCGAAGAAAGGACAGCAAAATTCGTGAGTTGTAAGTAAAAACATACGAACTATTCTTAATTTAATTTCAGGAAGGTAAAAATTATAAGAAATAATGCCACAAATTTGAGCAGTTTTGACACTTAATTCTATCGGCATGAGATGAAAGATCTTATTTATTTGTGAAGCTTATACCCAAGTCCATGATGGATGAACATTCACACATTAAGCAACCTTATAAAATAAACAGGTTGCGGCAGCCTTACAGGCCCAAAATGCATGAAGTGACACTTGGAAGGTGAGAAATCCATTAGCTATGAGTAGTTCCACGCCGAAATGGCCGAAATCCTATAGCCTCTAGGTTTAGCTAGAAAGTTGTCTCTAAAGCCAGTTTACCGAACACCCCACTAAGATCACAATAGATACCTACTTCTGATAAATGATCAAAAGGAAGAGTGGTTAGAAGATTTAGAAAAGACATGCGACAGGCTTCACAAGAGCAGCCCGATAAAAAGCCATGTAAGTAGGAGTTGAAAATTTTATTTCTTATACAAAATGTGTAATTTGTTTTGCGTTAATTTGTTTAAAAGAGTTTAGTATGAGAGGGCGTTTAATGAACGCCGAGATAGCTATGAATGTCAGAGTGGGAACCAGAGTTAAAAACTGGAATTATAATAGTAGTTTTCCAAAAATCAAGCAATGAACCGTTTTCGAGAATAATCGAGAATAATTTGCTCAGTTGAGGTGGAAAATCCCATATTGTTTAATAAGTGAGTTTTGAATGCTACTAGTGCCATGTGAATGTGAATTTTTAGCTGAGCGTTTTTTTTTTAAAATTATAAAAGTCGAAAAATTAATGATAGCTAGATGTGAAATTGAATTTGGAAGCAGAGTAATTGTTGAAGTGATGCTCGTTTCAGTGCCTCTCATCGAAAGAACATGTCCTGAATAATTGGCCTTCCCATAGTTTATAACTAGATAGAATGAAAACAGATTCTCTGGTAAAAACCATGGGAAAGAACGGCGAAAATGTTCAGCTTTGTTTTTTATTTCTGATATCTTTAAACCGTCATCGTTTCTCATAACAGCAAACGGGTTCAGTTCAGTTCAGTTTTATTAAGGGAAAAATAGGCGAAGCCTTTGAGCTCCCTATTGATGTCAATGACACTTCAAATTAAAAAAGGCTGACATATAATGGACATTGGACAAAGGGTTATCTCCCTGTCCCACTACACTGCATTGGACAAACAATTATAAAATAATGTTTCTCAAAAATAGGGAGTAGTATGTGACGTGAAAATTGTAGATGGGAATATCCACAATAACAATTCGGACGCGAATCGGATCCGATAGTACGAATTTTCGGACGCGAATCGGATCCGACCATGACTACGAATTCGGACGCGAATCGGATACGAAAATTCGTATCTCGTTTTTTCAACCGCACAGTGGAACCCCCTTACTCCTTTGGTTGACGCCCAAACTAGCTAAACGGTTCAAAAAACGATCCCCATTACATTCTAATCGAATAGATATTAATGATAACGTGACTCGCGGAAGACTGAGTGAGCAAGTAAAATTTATTTTGTTCAAAAATATGCAAAGCGTTAGTGTACAAAAATAAATCTTATAAATTTCTCCTAATCAGTAGTTCGGTGTTGATGGACCCGGCCATCCCTCAGCCATTTCATGAGGTATCCACCCTGTAATGAAAAAACGATAAAATTAGTGATGGCGAGTAAACAATGCGCAAGTTTTTATGTACTAAATGTTTGTATACAACTTTGATAATTAAAATCTACTAACCATCAGCACAGTGCCCCAGGGCTGCCTTTAAGCCCCTTTTATGCAGTCGGTCATATGCCTTTTTAAAGGCGTTTCTGAAAGCTCGTTCTAGTTACAATTTGTCCGCCTTTTGCGGAATATTCCAAAGATTAAACACGTCTGCGGTGCACATGAATTAGTTAATAATGAGAAATTTCTTACCCAAAAGAATTCCGTATAAAGGGGAGAGGAAAAAGGCCTTTTTGTCCTGGTGGCGACCGTAGAACGTTAGCCGGTATGTCACCTCATCGGCGAAGAGCGATGTGAAAACGCGATCAGCAAAATTGCTGACGCTATCGCCACCAAGGGAGGCCAAATGGGTGAGCCAGTTAGACGGTAAGTAATATCCAGACAACCTACCAATTGCTGCCTTTATGCCCTGTCTGGGACGGCTTTACTAAGGGCATCTACTTCGTCAAGGGTCAACATTTGTTGTACAATCGGACCCCATGCTGCAGGCTGGGGCGCATGTGTGCCACAGATACCAATGTGCTCATCTATGCGATGCCGTGTGGCCGCCACCTCCACTTTCAGAGCCTGCAAAATCCTTATTTGTTGCATTTGGCTTTGCATGATCCATCGAAGACTTTCTTTGATGGCTGATCGGCTGGGTTTTCGTGTTTTATTACCACGTCGCCTCTTTCGTTTGCGCCGATTTCCGTCTAGGATGGTTATCAATGGAAAGTAATGGCGTACCCGCATTTGAAGGAGACTGGGCAACGAGAGGGACGGGATGTTTGTAACGAAAACGTTGGAATCTATAGGACATTTCTTAAGTCTTCTGGGATGCCCAGTATGAAATAATCTTCAGACATAATGAGCTACAACCCAACAGGAAAAAAAGGGAATAGGAATGCAAAAACTATCTAATCATTCACTGTCTCCCTTCACTGTCCACAAATCAAAAGCTGCGGGCTGTTGGGTTGAAGGATTGGTGGACAGCGACCGTTGAACGGTGAGAGCTACAGTGAGAAAAAAAAACCTCATATAAGAATATGCTAGCAATGGTGAAGTGCCGATATGATGGCAGTCATCTGTTACGGAGAGTAAATCGGGATCCGTCCTCAAACGCTCTGAGACGCTACCATATACTACTTTATCTACGTAATCGCCTGTACCACAACACCTCTCACAGCCATAATAGGCGTTCACATTCTTAATTTGCTTAATAAAAGCTCTCGCTGGAGTATCGCAAATTACAGCTGCTAAACGAAACCCAAGGGACCTCTTAATATGTTCGACACGCAGACCATCTCTGGCCAAAGATTTAAATTCTTTAGCGAGGGGCATACAGAACGTTTGTGCATCTGAGGGCTTTATATAGCCACAGTTAATTCCCACAACGAATATTTCACTAACAGAGGGCTCCATAATTCTATTTAGGATAGGCCAAAACCCGTGCTTAGTTTTCTTATGTATAGGGAGCCCATCAATAGCTAAATAAGTTACAACAATATTGCCTATTAGACGCCTAGTAGGGTCTCAAAACTGCTCAGTTAACTGTTTCACAAGTACTAAAGGATTGTACTCACCACTGCCCATTGCCGTCACCGTTGAAAAATCACTTTACCCAGCCAGCAGCGTTCGTGCGTCTGCAGGAAGGTCAGAGCTCAGCCGTCTTATAATCTTCAGAAAACAGCTCTGATGAATCAATGGCACACGCGAGCGTATTGCCCAAGAACTCATAGCCTCTCGAAACGTAGGTTCCTATTCAATTGTAGGTGTGCTTGTAGAGTTGTTTGGTGCCACGTCAGATACATCTGACGTCCAACTTGCATCCTCATCAGCAGAGGAAATCTCTAAGTCGTCATATGACGAACTAGAGGAAGAGGTCAGATGCCACGACGATAAAGATGAGTTGGACGGATACATTTACCTCATATTCTCGGCAATTTGACGTAAATCATCCTGAAAACCTTTCTGGGCACGTCTCCTAAGGGTTTTCATAGATACTGCTCTAACTATTCTACAAAAAAGCAAAAAAAACGGTCAGTATAGACAGAACAGGGTGCAGGCAGTTAAGCGACCACGTCGCAGCACGACAGCGCAGGAAATTTCGTGGCACGAATCGCGCGGGATTGACAGCTCAGTGCCCGATCGGATTTGCCAATAACACTGCGCGCATTCTCTTGCGCCCTTAGCGACGCGTCATCGAGGTTTACTAGCAACCAATCAAATTCCAGATGCGATTGACGTACGACCGTTCGAGCCTCAAATCGTATTTCATCGCTATTATAGATGTTTCAGAAAATTTTTTAGGTTCGGATGTCGTGGTGGTACTTATGGCTGTACTGGTCAAACTTCCGCTTAAAAGTGTCAACGGATGGGGACATGATTCTGTCTGCAGGCAGAGCATTCCAGGCCTTAATCACCCTGTTGGAGAATAAGAACATTCTTGTGTCGAGTCTTGCACCTGTCACACGTAGTTTAATGGGATGTCATCGCAAAGCTGTGGTAGTGGCCAGCTCAAAGAAGTCGCCAGATGCAAGGCAGCAATCCTGACCCCACAGCATGCTAAAGGCTTGTATTAGGTCACCAAGTAGCTGTCCATAGTCCAGAGGAAACAGATCAAGATTGGTTTATCGTGTCTCGTAAGTCAGGCAGCTTTGACCTTGAACAAGCTTAGTTGCACGTATTTGGACCTTCTAAAGTGTGTTGTGATCTTTGACAGACCATGGTCTCCAGGCTTGTATGGTAAATTCCAATTGTGGACGCACGAACACCCGAAGACCTCATTTAAGCACTTTTTGTCGAACTTTGCAAACAATCGCTTAAGTAGATACAAGCTTGACATGGCAGATTTGGCTACTTTTGAGCAATGGAACGATGGCTTCAGGGTGGGCGTGATCCATACTCCTAGATATTTCTGAGCCTCTACCTCTGGAAGCGGTGTGTCGTCCAGATAGTAAATTTTCTGGTGCCCGAGCTGGTTCTGCCGAATCGCAGAATATTACACTTGGTATCATTGAATTGGAGGAGCCAGTTGTGCGACCATTCCTCGAGTCGATGCAAGATCCTCTGTAGATTTTCTTCATCAGCTGTGTTGTGAATGACCTTCCAAAGCTTTATATCGTCAGCAAACATGGCGGTGTCACAGTCCAAGCCAGTTACTCAGTCATCAATGTATATAAGGAAGAGGATAGGGCCAAGTACGGAGCCCTGAGGAACCCCACTCTCAACCGCCACCACCGCCGATTGTTGATCGCCAAGACGGACAATCTAAGATCGCTTATCAAGAAGTTTTCGATCCACTTCAAAAGCTTGCACCTTACCCCAATACGGTTGAGTTTTTATAGGAGAGGTTGGTGAGGCACTCAATCAAAGGCCTTCTTGAAGTCTATGTAGACTGCGAGCACTACATTTCCTTCATCGACGCTCGGGCCCATCGATCCAGACAGTAGAGCAAATTAGTTAAACAGGACCGTCCTCTGCGGAATCCGTGCTGCGCGTCAGAGAGAAGATGATGCCTTTCCAGAAACTGCATCAGTTTACGTTTGATGATTCGCTTCATAATCTTTGATTTTCGATTAGCGCTTTCGACATAATTATTGATACATTTTAACTCCCACGACTGGTCTAATTTCTTTATGTGTCAGGATGTGAACACCTGTACCTGCATGCTTTACAAAGTTTTTGATCCACTTTTTTCTCGTTTTGTTCCCCGTAAGAAATTTATTAATGTCACGGATGAGGTTTATCTCCCTTTATGTTTTCGCCGTAGGTTGCGTAACCTTGCTCGTTGATTCCGTTCGCAAAACGACATTTCTGTTCTTCCCTTGATCCACCGTATTTTTGAGCAGGCCAAGAGGCTAACCGAAGAAAAACGGCTAGCTGAAGAGGTCAAATATGTCGAAAACCGTTCGTTAAATGAAAGCGAAACTTTTTCACGCGCAATTAGAACCCATAGTAAAATCATGGCACCCCGTACTACTGGATTCCATTGGCAATCCTGTAGTTGATGACGAAATTGACGGCTGATAGTTTTAACGTTTTCTTTTACAGAACATTTATTGAAAATTCGACCGCTCCCCTCCGCCCATCCAGGTTTGGACCGGTGCCGTCCTCGAGACCATAACGTTTGCCCTCTGGGACTTAACCGTAGCCATTCGACGTTTTCGTCAATCTTATAGTCCTGGACCAGATGGCGTACCGATCAGTATTATAAAGGCGGATGCTAATGATATTTTTCCGTCAAATTCTATGTAAGATATTTAATCAAGCTCTTGAAACTGAAACCTTTCCAAGTGCATGGAAGAAATCGCACATTCTATTTATCCCCAAACACGGCCAATCTACGTCATTTGACGATTTTCGGCCAATCAACACACTGTCCGCAGCTTCGAAAATTCTGGAGACCTTGATCAAAAATAAGATGATGTATCATTTACTAAGAATAACCTATTGAGTGCTGCCCAGCATGGGTGCCTCGAAGCAAGGTGTTGTGAAACATGTCAGCTCTCTTTCTTTGATCATGTTCTACAATCTAGGGATAATGGCTTTGCACTTTACATAGTCTATTTCGATTTCACCAAGGCCTTCGATCGTGTTGACCACACCCTTTTTCTCCTGAAACTCTCCTCTTTCGGTATATGTGGTAAACTTCTGGGCTTGATATCTTCTTACCTTTGCTCTCGTACACAACATGTTAAGATCTTCAATGCTATCTCAAACTCGGCACGTGTGAGGAGTGGAGTTATTCAGGGTAGTGTGCTAGGTCGTCTACATTAGCTATTTTTCAAACCAAAATTACGCAAACATTTAACTTCTCGGAAGATATAAAAGTCCCTTATTGTCTGTTTCTTTCCCCAAACTCGCAACTTTTTTGATTTTGAAAAAGGGTCCTCATGGTATTTGAGGCAGCTCCACTCGATATTATATTAGTCTAAAAATGATTTCCATCATCCTCTGCAGTGGTCAGTCTGTGCATTCACTTTTTCGTCCCCTCTATTCAAAACTAGCATCGCTCAACTCTTGACAACCTTGATACTTTCCTCCGATTTTGCAACACCAGACGATAGTCTCCAGGTTCGTTGATAAGCGAGCGGGTTCTGATGTTCTCTGCCTCTTTCAGGCATGCACCTGATTGTCAGTCCACAGCACGCGATCTGCCGGGTTTATCCTCCGATCATCCTCTGCAGAGTCGGTCTTTGCATTCACTGTTCCTCCTTCACTCGAAATAGCATCGCCAACTCTTGACAACCTTGGTACTTTCCTCTGATTTTGCAAACCAGACGATAATCTCCAGGTTCAGTTGATGATCAAGGCAGGTTCTGATGGTTTTGCCTCTTTGATTGGTGGACTATGCAGTCAGCAAGGTTGCATCTCGATGATGATCTCATGACCTCTACTGTCCCCTCTTCGTTTTGACCCTGGTGTCCACGATGAGCTTCTCCTCTATCACCTCCACTGATGGTTAAAAACAGTAGCTCTGACTGCTATATTATCTCTAACATGACAAGGAGCGTTCCGAACCCTCATACGTTGTCAGCAACATCACAATACTATCCCACTGCATCTAGCTATTAATTTTTAGTGAAGCAGTTTTTTCACCTAATTTTTTTAAAATTAGCATTTCGCCAAACTCCGCCTCCAATTTAAGCGTAGGATTTTTTTTGACTGCTTGTTTTCTAGTTCATCTTATTTGTCAAAGATTGTCGACTACTGTTTTAAAAATGGCAAATCATTCTAAATCGGATATGCCTAACATATTATTCATTTCTGCTGTTAATATGGCTGTTCACATATTGCAGCAATTATCCACTTTGTATTTATTTATACCACGATACTAAGTTTGAAATGACGGGGCTCTCTGAACCTTTAATAAACAATTTATTTATTTATTATCGAGATAGACAGGTAGGGGTCGAAATCACGCCATTCATCACGTGAGTCGATTAGCAGACAAGAGCCGTCGAAATGAGTAATTTTAAAACACACATTTATATTCATGCGAAGTTTACAGCTAAATAATTATTATTTAAGGTTTATCTTTTTTTGAAAATCCGTTCATAGACCCTTGAGATTGCACTCTGAGGCGATATACAGCATTCAGGGAATTGGGGTTCCCGAATATTACATATGCTCCAAAGAAAGGTGGGGCCGCACACCTGCCTACCCCCGCATTGGCCCTGTTTATTGCGGGGCGGTGTGCTAGAAGGGTTACAATGACTGCGAAAATACCGTCAGCGTGCTGATAAGGTAAAGCAAATGGCATTAATTATAAATAACCTAAGTACCTTTTTCACATCCCGGAGAAGACATACCACAGGATGAACCTGCAACAGCTTCTCTTCGGCAGACATGGGAACTGCAATGGACAAATTAACTGTATAGATCTTAATAAAGGACTGGATGATGTCTCCTAAAATCTAAAGTACCCGTTGTCGCCTTGGCGCCGACTATAACGTCCCTACCCTCTGCACGTTTTCTTCCACTTTGCAATTTCCAAAAAAACCTAACCATTTTCATTGCATACCTTGCGTGTGATAACACCTTGCCGTCATCTGTGACATCAACTTTCGTGCCCTCAGGACAGTCAGTCTGTTATGCGCCGCTGATTGGATAGTTCATTTAACGAGTTCAGATGCATCTTGCAGTTCAACCACTGTAATTCCGTTGTGATGCCATCCACATCCAGGCTATTCTGACTGGATATAAAATCACTTTGAAGGTCATAAGTACCACCCATTTTGATTTGAGTAAAACAAATTATGGTGGAAATCTAATTTTTTACTTTTCCCGCCCCTTGTTCGTTGAAAAGCACGCTGTCCTAAAGTCCCCACCTGTATAATCCCAGGTACGTTGGTTTCCCATAAGACACGTAGCCATTGTGTTGGGGAAAATGATTTGTTGGTTCTCTGTCATCCTGCGATGCATTCTTATACCATACTGTATGTTTCATCAGCCATATCCAAGCTACCGTTCACTGGGCTGTTCATCATATCTCATGAAGTACATGCAATTTCTGAAAGAATTTCGCGATGGCAGCGAAGATAGATCCTGCCTATTTTGTCTAAGAGAGTTGGACTGGAAGGGATTGCAAAGAACTTTAGAAGCTGGGTTAAAACTTTTTCAGCTGCCTACTTGTTCTAAATATAACAAGCGCTAATCTCATCAAAAATAAGATGTGATATATTAGGTAGAAAAGGCGGATTTTCATTTGATTTTTTTGCATTGCAATATTATGTTTCTAGGACTTTCATATCCAGGAAATACCTGAGGCTCAAGTCAACAGCATTTGTGTAGTAAATAGTGAATCATAAAGCAAACTCCATGAGGACCAGGTGCTCAGCCCGAAATTCAGTCATTACGAAAAAAACTTATGATTCAAACTTGTCATATCAGTTATGCCGCAAAAATGCAGATTTATCGAGCCATCAAAACAGCATACAGACTTAGGTAAATGCGGATTCCTTTTAAAATTCCAAGAACGTCAACAGAAAGCATTGCGGAACCAGTTATTTTAACCGAAATCTGTGCACAATCTGTTGTTTCCTCTCCATTTGCTTTTTTTCTAGGTGACGATGAAAGTATTCCTGTGCTTCTTTACATTTTTCTGCTATTATTATGTGCGAAAACTAAGAATTCTTACGTTTAATCTGTTTTATTTCAAATTGAAAATTTTGGATTCCCCACTTACTTTCGGAGTCACTGCTCTTCGTCCAAGTAAGAGGTTAGGTTGTTGTTAAGAGGTTCTCGTTTATTTGCTGGTCTTTGATCAGAATTTAATTTTATAGCGCTTTTTACTGTTCTCTTTGTCATGGAATTTATAACTGGCAATTTAAAAACCTTTAATGCGGACTATTCCCTTTTCGTTTTAGTTTACTTTCAAATTTTGTGTTCCTATGTATTTCCTTACGATTTCGTGTTCCTTAAAAGGCTGAATCATGTGCTGATAAGTTACAATGAAGGTAGCTGTAAATCAATAACTTGGATAATACTGTGGCCAGGTCCATTTGGGAACAATTTCAAATTGATTCCGCCAGGCGGCATTTTTGGGTTAGTCTGCGACCATTCGACCTCAGAGATGGAAAGTTGTGCGCCGTTCACGCAACCAGAAGGAGTAGGTTGACTTTCATCAGGTGTTATTATTTAGAAAACTGCCGAACAAATTGAAGAGGAGAAGCTTCGTTCAAAGTACCCAAACCTTATAAAGGGGCCATGTCTCCTGCAGAAGAGACTGAACAAAAATGTTAGTTCCAAACCGTTTTTGCATGTGTTAGGATCACTAATATTACATATATTCCATAAACCATATAAGTTCATATAGCATACACTTGCATATTTACTATGTTTGTTATTACCTTAATTTATGATTTTTATCCCTGGTTTAAAATTTTAGGCCCCACCTTACACTCGAACATATCATGAACGTATGCTTGCTGCCGCTTCTATTAGAATTTTTTACTTCTCGCCTTTCGGTGACTTGTTGATTTGAGCGCCCGACCGTGTTTACGCAGATACAGGTCGGGTTCCTGTACAGTTTCAGGATACCGAAAAATGGCTGACGACACTGTATACCGACTGAAAACTTCCAGGTTGACACACACACGTGCACGACAGTTCGACCATCCAATTCTGACGATGTCCACCGTATGCCCCACAAAAGGGTGATGCAGGGACGGTGGCTTGTGCGTGGATTAGTTTTAAGTGATAGTAACCTTGCGCTGCAGCTACCGCACTCTCCTCCTCCCCCACCTGAGCCCGGTGTAATGACAGAGTCATGAATGCCAGCGGCGAGAGAAGACGCAGGTGGCTGGCACGACAGGAGCCGCCTCTGGGCATACCACTACACCTGGCTCGGATCCCACGCAGTAGTGCCATAAAGGCCACATTAAGAAGGAGCCATTGCCGTCTGACTCTCAGTCTGCCAGTCGGTCACTCCACACAAAACACACACTGGGCTGACCACGCGTTTGAAGTTATCAAGTCAGTAGCAACCTTCGAAGCCACGGCTTTTAGCGCACCGTGCTAGTTTCAAGCGCATCAAATTGTTTATAGTGAGGAAAAGCGCTGAGCTGTCGCCCCCACTCTCTCCCTCACCCCCTCAATCAGACCACCGTCCGAGTCGGTCAGTTGTCTGATGCGGAAGTGGGCGCAAATGCTGGTGATCTCGTCTACGTGTTCCATGTTCATGACCTGGCCTCCCAAACACAAGCACCAGGATTTTACACAACAGGCGGTTGAAAGGCTCACCGCTCACATGTGTGAGATAGCCAGAGGTCACGTTAAGAAGGAGCCATCGCAGCCTGACTCTCAGACCACCAGTCAGTCACTCCACACAACACACATTAGACTGACTGCGAGGTCTGAGAGTAATTTTCAGTTAGCAACCTTAGCTTATTGCCCCGTGATATTCTTAAGCTCCGATCCCACATGGAGAAGAAGCCGAGGATCATGCTTGCCGCTCAATCAGCTAGGCAGACTGAGAGCATGTTTTTTTGTGGTGTTGCGTGTAATCCTGTGAGATGCAGAGGCTGATGAAGAGAGATGAAGTGTTTTGATATAGCTGGCGGTGTTCTACCGCAGGTTTTCCTGCAGTCGCATGTGACCGAATAGGCCCATACGGTGTGTGAATGTGCGTGGGCAGTGTGGACACTTGAGTCGGGTGCTGCAGGTGTATGTCCGTGCTCCTGGCACTGGTTCGCCGGTTTCTGTACGATGGATTCGCAAGTGACAGACGAGGCCGATGCGTGATGTGCATGTGCGGTGACAATGAGGACAAGATAGGTTGGGAGGTGCTGTGTCTGCGGTAGCTCTGCTGCTGGTAGTGGTTTTCGAGCTCATGGGAGGAATATGGGAAGTGTTGATGGGTGCGCAAGATGTGCTGGCAACGCTGTGGATTCCGCTAACGTGGATGCGCTTGTGACCGATCAGACCCATGCGATGAGTAATTGCTCATGGACAGTGAGGTCATTGGAGGTGCCGGTCTGTGCTGTGTGTTGGTGCTCCAGGCGCTAGTTCGCCAGTTTCTGTGCGATAGATTCGCCAGTGACCGACCAGGCCGATGTGTGAGGTAAATCTGCGATCGCAATGAGGACAGGTTAGTACCGAGTCATCATCGCTGGTACTGAGCGGGAGGTGGTGGTGTTGGCGGTAGCACGTAGCACGTAGTCAGAGGTGTCTACTGAGGTGTTGGGAGTGGGGCAGGTGGTGATCGGTGCAGGGGGTAATAGGAGGATGGCGTCGGTAATCGTGGGCGGTGGGGCATTGATGAAGTTATTACCAGTGTTTGGGGTGGTCGTCGTCATGGGGTCTGTGGCAGGTGTGTTAGAGGTTGATGTTGTGGGATTTTTGTTGCATTGAGTTCGAAGATGTCCGACCCGGCCGATTCGCGCGCGGAATGTGCGTTGACTGCGTGGGCACGTTGGCAGGGCTTGGGCATTAGCGGTGTTGATGAGCGGTGCTTGTGACTTGCGGGACGCCCTTTTGGCCTTGGCAGCGGCGATCCGAATGGCCTCATAGATTGCTGCACCAGTCTTCTCGGATCTTCTCCATGCCGGTTTATCCTGGGCGAGGGTCACCGGGTTAATTTGCAGTTGCTTCAGAGATTTCGTCAAAGATTCCTTGTAGCGTCGTTTTTTACCTCCCTGTGGGTGACCACCCGCAGCGACATCTCCGTAGAAAAATCGTTTGGGTTGTCACTCGTCATCCATTCTCACCAGGTGGCTGGTCCATCACAGTTGCACTTGCCTCAGCATGGCGTGAATGTTGATGATTCTGGTCCGATCCAGGACTCCCGTGTCCGGAACCCTGTCTTACTGTGTCAAAGGCTTTCGTCAGATCCTCGAATTGTAGTGTAGAGGTGGGTTCGCATCTCCTGGCACTTCTCTTGTAGCTGGCGGGTGGCGAAGATCATGTCGGTTGTTCTATGGTGTCGTCGGAAGCCACATTTGATTTCTGCAAGCAGGCCCTGCTCTAGGTGACCGTTCAGACGACTGAGAAGAATACGGGCGAAGATATTCCCGGTGATTCTGAACAACAATATGCCTCTGTGATTATCACAGTTGCCGGTTCCCCTTCCGCTTGTAGAGATGAACGATGATCGCGACTTTTCATTGGCGCCACATCTCCTGGAAAAGTGTTGTGAGTTCCGCCATCAGCCACGAGCCGCCGTGCTTGTAGACTTCCGGTGGGATTGCGTCGGATCCCGGTGCTTAAACGCTGGAAATATGCTGCACGGTCCGGATGGTTTCTGGTAGGGAAGGCGGCAGCTCCAGTTCATTGTTCGTGTCCACTTGAGGGAACCAGTCAATGGCAGCATCGGAGATGGCTGATTAGCAATTAAGGACACTTCTGCAGTGCTCGGCCCAGCGCTTCAAAATTTGCGATTTCTCTGTCAGCAGTTTTGTGCTGTCAGAGCTGAGCAGCGGTGCGGTCCCCTTGATGCAGGGGTCGTAGATGACCTTGATGGCCTTGAAAAAGTTTTTTCATTTAATTGCGCTCCGCATACCCCTGAATTTCCTCAGCCTTTCGGACCATCCAGGGGTCCTGCATCTCCCGCAGCCGTTGCTGTAAAAGGTGGCGGCATCTGAAGAAGGCTGCTTTGGTAGCGTCAGTCCGAAGGTACATGTAGGCTTGTGTAGTCCATTCTTCTCCGCGAGTAAGATGCTGATGTCGGCGTCATTGTCGTCAAACCAGTCCTGGTGTTAACGGCGTGCGTGTCCGAGGACTTCAAGGGCAGTGGACTGAAGGACATTTCACAGTTGACACCATCGTGTGTCCACGGTGGCGTTATTATCTGAAGCATGCAGGTCCTGCAGTTTCTGGGTTATTTGGTTGCTGAAATCAAAACAATGAGCAGGCAAATTTAACAAAAGAGTATATAACTTACCTGGCGGTCGCTTACCTTGGGGCCTTCGTCTGGGTTGAAGTCGGAGCCTCATCTTGGAGATAACGAGGCGGTGATCCGTCCAACCATCGGCATCTCGGATCGCCTTTGTCACCAGCACGTCCTGTCGATTTCGCCTCCGGACGAGAACATAGTCCAGCAGCTGCCAGTGCCGCGACCGAGGGTGCATCCACGTGGCCTTCTCCCGGGTCGGAAGGCGAAAGAAGGTGTTGGTCAACAGGAAACGGTGTTCCGCACAGGTTCGCAGAAGAAGGAAACCGTCATCGTTATGGCTACTGAGACCGTGGGGACCCAGCACTCCCTGCCAGACAGCGTGGTCTGTCCCGACGCGGGCGTTGAAGTCACCAAGGACAATTAACTTGTCTGCCTTCGGCACAGTCAACAAAGGGCGTGCAGGTCCTCGTAGAATTCGTGGTTCGCCACAGCAGAACTCGTCATTGGGGGAGCGTAGGCGCTGATGATGGTGCCGAACTTGTCTCCCTGAAGAGGAAGACGGTGGCTCATCGGGCCATCGTTGATATCCTGCGGCAGACAGGGCAGACGTCCCACGATGTCGTTCCGGACCGCAAAGGCGACACCAGCGTCGCGTTGCTCTGCCTTTGGTTGGCCGCTCCAGAAGAAGGTGTAACCGACACCCACCTCCTTCAGCTGATCCTGTTCAGCGAATCGGGTTTCGCTGAGAGCAGCAATGTTCACCTTGTAGCGTGCCAGTTCCCGAGCGACTAACGCCGTCCTCAGTTCCGGCCGGTTGCCCCTGGGATTGTCTAAAAGGGAACGAACATTCCAGGTTCCTATAGTGAGCGGACTCACCCGAACAGCCCGGACGGTATGGTGGCGGGGGATATTGCTGTTTGTTGGAGTTTTACGACCGCGTATTTTGTGATCTGCGAACCGCGACCGGCTGCAGAAGACGTGTGACCCAGCATTTGTTTAGGACACCTTTTCTAGTCCCTTCCTCCGCGGACACGCAAGCAGTGCTTTCCCTAAATAGGGCTGCCGAACTCCACTATGGGTCACAGTTTTGTTTTAGTGGGAGAGCGACCCCAGTTAGCCTGGGCCGCTTACGGGGTTGCTGTCGACCTGCCGTAGGACATTTTGAGAGGGGGGGGGAAGGTTGGAAGTTCGGGATTCAGACATACCGGATTTGGAGGCACACACCGCACTGGAGACCCACACCTTGTTTAGCCCGCCTTTCGTGACAGGTGCCCGAGGTGTGGCAGCTGGGAAGAGCCCAGCTACGAGGAGCCGCAGGTTAGAGTTGTGTACCAGTTCGAGGCGGCCACAGGAGCATCCAGGAGACAAATGGATTGACCAAATGCTATCTGTGTGGTGTTACCCCTACACCCCTCACACACACACACACGCGCGCGATAGTTCAACCGTCGATTTCGACGAGGTCCAATGTACGCTCCAAAGCAGGGTGGTGCATGTACGGTGACTTGAGCGTGATTTAGTTTAAGGTGATAGTAGACTTCGCTGCATCTATCGCACTCTCCTCCTCTCTCCCATATGCCCGGTATCAAGAAGACTGGAAATGGGAGAGAGCGCAGGTGGCTGGCGCGTTTGACGCCGCTAGGCCCTAACCGCCCCTAGGCGTGACACCACGCCCCCCAATGTTCGGCATTTTTTATGGAGCGCAACTCGAATAACGCATGCCGTGCCCTGATGTGGCCCCCGTGTTGGTCCAACGCATCTACCACGCGGCCCATTTACGGGCACACACACACGACGGTTCAACCGTCGATTACGATGAGGTCCACTGTATGCTCCACGGGTGGTGCAGGGACGGTGACTTGCACGTGATTTAGTTTAAAGTGATAATAGACTTGCGCCGCATCTACCGCTCTCTCTCTCCTTCCCCACTTGAGCCCGGTGTCATTACAGAGTCAAGAAGACCGGAGATGGGAGAGGGCGCATGTGGCTGGCGCGGCCGGAGCCGCCCCTGTGCGTACCATCACACCTGGCTCGGATCCCACGGAGTGGGAGTGCCATAAAGGTCACACACGAGTAAAACACTTGTAGTCGATTTTAGTTGGTGTGAGCACTGAACAGGGTCGCTAAGCGCCATGCCGATTACGTGAGTGCAGTGGTCCTTAGAAGAATCAGTAGGAATTTAGGAAACGTTATCTGCTGGTAGGAAACGTGTAAATGCGTACAAGGATACAATAGAAAATAAGGAGGGGGAGTGTTACATGTAGATATGTGCCATATGGAGTGGGGGAATTCTCTCATGTCCGATGGATAACCGGTGGGGAGTGCAGCGCTGCGGGTCGGGTTGAGGGGATGCTGATATTGAGCGGGAGACGCGATGACGATAACTGCGGGGACGGGGTCAGCGTTTGAGATTGGAAGGGGCACCGGCTTTTTTCACTGACAATCGCTCACTCTGACCCCATCCTGGGCTTGCGCCAAAAGTGAGTCCTCACTCTACTTAAATGACCTGTTCAGTGTCGTGGGGCGTTACAACTAATCGTCACTCGCCGATAATTATGTTTTCTTCTCACCTCTTCCTTTTCAGCTCAGAATAGAACTGCCAGAACGTGTGCAAAGTAGCAACCAGTCATGATGACATTTCATGCAGAATGTCCTGACGCAGTATTTCCACCGTTCGTGCCTAGCGGTCTGCCTGCGTGAAACTAGAGTCCTCCGGGAAATTAATGCTTGGGATTAAATCGAGCAACCCATATGATTCTGCTGGTAGATGTCCTATGGCGATTGTCGTTGAAACTGGCGGGTCACTCGCTTCTGGCACATGACTCACTACCCTTTTGCAAGCGCACACGTGCACCGACTCCACTAACGTCTCCATCGCTTAATAGTGCACCCCACATATCTGCTGGTGAACGTTTTGGCGCAAATGCTTTGATATCCGCATGAATGGGTCAAACCCCTTTGCTAACTGGACTGGGCTAAGCAATTTTTCAATTTTTTGGTTCTGGATCCGAAGGTGGTAGGGAGTCATTCTCCGATAACTAGAATCGCCTGTTTCTGCTAATACGTGCTTCCAGTTGTATTACAAAAATCTGCTGATCGGATATTTCATTTGTAGGTGTGTGTTCCGCCAGATTTCTCTCCCAGATGCAGATTACTGCGCTACGCTGAAAACTGAAATCATAATGAATCTGAGTATATTTTCATCTGTACACGTCGCTTCTCATCTTTACGCAGCGTACCTAGTTCCAGTCAGTCATTTTGCAGAATTGCAGATCATCAGACATAACTATGAAAAACTCTTGGTCTCCTCCAGCTCCGCCGCAACTAGTCGACGGGTTCAATAATTATTCATTCCCTCATGCCAATTGGAGTTAAATTCCGCGTTAAGTGTTCCCTATATCAACGCAAAATGCGTGCAACCGATTAAAAAGCACCGCAAGATACATACGACCGACGCCTTGACTTCCATAGAGCAGACCTACAATGCCAACTGCACTTGAAAACTAGCAACATGTCCGCCAAGCCGCTTAGGTTCTATGCTCTAATAAACGCAATGGCGTCCCTCAATATGCAGTGCCGGAACTGTCTGGATGCAGTAAATTCATTGCGCAGGAAAGGCGCGAATAAACTCTGCTTCCACTGACTGTGTTATCGAGGCAAGTTTCTGAGTGATTTTAACGGCATTGCCTATTATCCTCACTAAATAAACTGAATAAACAAACAAACGGCAGTAATAAATGCTGGTGATGAAATTGCGACAATTGATGTCTCCAATGCATGTAACCAAGCCATTGCCTCGCCAAGTGCGACTATCTCCGACGATTGCTCGAACCAATAATTTTACTGGGTTTACGGCCATATAGCAAGTTCAGTGTATAAATACTGCACCCCTTAGGTGTCCATTTCTGTTATCTGTTGCTGTCCTTGATGTTGGGTTGTGGTGCGAATCCGAGACATCAGATAAGTGGCATTCGTAACTGAATTTCTGCATCCGTGATGTATACGACTGGTTTACATCAGCTCCCGTATCTTTACTCAAAGGGATACATAATGACTCAGTCGGGAGGACTCTTCACTCTGCAACGCTATCGGCAAGCTGTTTGAGACCCAACCGGAAGTACGATACGATGAATGTGGTGCATTGACACACAAGTGTTGCGGCTAAGCCATGCAGCTCCCAAAAAAGTGCGCAACAGATTATATGTGGGGGTATGTCGCAGCCGAACATTTCCGAGGCAGTGATCACCCAATAGCCTTCACTGGAATGCAAATCGATGCTTACGCAAGCGTCGCTGGAAACAGGGTCGATCGAGGAGGATGATCCGGGGCATTACACAGAAGCAGCGCTTTCCTTTGGTGCTCAGTCTCTGAAAACCTCCTTCATACATCCTGTGTCAGACAATATACAGAAATCCATAATGAGTCTGGAGATCTCGGTCATGCAGACAAACACCCACCTGCATGACCGCCCGGACGCCAATTTTGGAATAGGTTTCTACAGTTTGTTTAGTCAGTCATATTTTCGCAGCCTTCTGAGGGAAAGTACGATGCATGAATCGCTTCATTTGCATCTGCTGCTACTGCGCTCAGCACACACAATGTTGCACCAGTAATCACACACTGGTCCTATGGATTGTGAGTGGGTGTGTCGGTGCTACACTCGATCGAACCGAACAGGTCCACCGCCTAGCGGTTGACGAAATAAGCCGAGGACTAGATCTCAGCGAGTTAGCTCCTAAATAAAATAATCAATGATGACTCACCCAGGAGGAGCGACGTAGTTAGGGGAACTTGAGAGGAGAGAGAGAGAAGTTTTGCAGGTGACGATTTCTTGTCATGGTAAAACTGATCACGGAAGGCTGGTGCCTATGGTGCCAATTATCTATAAAGGTTTGCTACCCTTACAGGGCAGCCAGTAAATTAAACATCAACGACAGAGTCTATTGGACTAGGCAGGTTGTCCAACCAGCTCTCCGAAATTTCAGATTTGTACACACATCTCTTTTAACCAACGAAAGGCTGACTTTTAATGTACGAGCGTCGACGATGCGACAGAACCTGATATTAGGTGTCCCCGTTCCTCCGCCTTGGCTGTATAGAAACATTCATAAGATTGACCTCCCTTAGCAACCTACAACCGTGACGCAGTCCTGGAAAATGACTGACATTCATCCAGTACGAAGGCCGGAAAGGAACCCAAAGAACTTGAAAGCTAGCGTGGCTTGGCCGTTCCCCGATCAGGTTACAGATCATTCACGCCCAGTGGCGCTTTAGTTTAACCTTGCGCGTTGCACAGTCATATGGTGACCTGTAATTATGTGGAGATACTGCTGGCAAAGATGAAAGAGACCATAGCGACATTTTTCTGGCTTATTAGCCGTTATTAGCATTGAGCGTTAGATTTGAAGTCTAAGGTCAAGTAATGTGGGTTCTAACTTCGCGTTATCCAAATCTAGGGGTTGAGGCATGGCCGGCTGATGACTTATCGTTATTTCAGCCAGCGCTTCGTCTGCATAATTACCGGCGAGATATCGCTACATTGGCCCGACCCTCTGGATGGGCAAGATGATATAATGGATTTGCGAATCGTTTGTGATTCTGATTGATGAGAACCGCCAACATGCGCATGATCAATCTGGGTTTACTTAAAAACGGCAGTCTTAAAGAACGATTGTCCGGGCCGTCACAGTTCGTTCCTCTTTCCAAAAGAGACCGATGCAGCCTGCGTTATTTACACCACTGGACTTTTAGAAGGTCTATGATGCTGCCTGGTCAGAGGGTTTGCCGCGGAAAGTACGCGAAGTAAGCATCTGTTCTTGTTTCATTTGCCGGCTATAGTCGTAGTTTCTTCAAAAAATCTATTTTGTTTCCTTCGATCGGATATGAAGTAAAAGAAGCATTACTTCGACAAGGAGCTCCAAGTATTGGTACCCTCTGTTCTTCCTGCCAATGTGTCGTTTATACCACAGCTGAACCTGCCCAAGTTGTTCGACGGTAGGGCTGGTTTTTGCCAGCAGAAACCACAGTAAGGGCCTCACAGTGTCCTTACCAGACGTATAGATCTTGCAAACGTACCGTTCTCTGAAGCAGTCATCGTAGTGCATCGGCACTGGAGAATCAGTAAAAAGGCTGCTGACAGGAACTTTGATGATTCTGATCCGTGTTTCTAGTTTCAAATGTCTAGAAGTCTCCATAGTAAAATAAGTGGGTGTTTTTGAGGACTGTTGAAGTGGCATGAGCTTGGACACATCTGCGTGTCAAGCAAACTGCCCAAAAAGAGTTATTGCAGTCCAACCAGTTAACAAAATGCAAGGTTTATTGTCCTATGTAGCGCTTCACCTGGTCAACAAAGCAGACTTTTCCGCCTGCCGACTAAAAGGCATACGACAGGTTCTGCGTGTGGAGAGCTGCCAGTCACCGTAATGTTGCAAAGTTTCTTTGCCCAATGATTCGAAGGTTTCATGTGTTCATGTGCTGACCTCTACGGGTATTGATGTACTCATAAATTATGAGATTTTTCCCACCAGGGGAGCACAGCCCCTAATGTCAAAGTTTCTTCTACCTAAACACATTCTGTTTGATAATCTAAAACAAAGTGGCATCACGTATCTTCCTTGTCTGGCTGACGCTCATAGTCGTGTGCAGGCAGCTTCTTCAAATATCGGATCATATAAAGCACATTAAGACATTGTTGCGGTCGCCACAGCGCGTGGAGAATCAGTAGGGCATGTATTATGCTTCCATTTAAGGATCTTGGCTGCTCTTTCGAATAACATATAGTGTGTTTGCTCTTTATTAACGTTCCATGGAGACACTTTTTCTAGGGCCATTGCTCGATCAGAATAATACTCTTTAAGTTCCGTGGAGTAAATTATATTAACGTATAAGTGACCTCCGCTTTCCTACACATCTAAAGGTGGCTCGGGCATTCCTTTGACTGACATTCGCGCCTTGCCAACCGTTGTCTAGTATTTAGTTCATTTTGGTTTCGCCGTCCTTTTCTCACGGGTAGTGAGCTGAGGAAGCACAATAACATCAGCAGGGCTATTTAGTGATCACTCCTCACCGACAGACCTCCCGCATTTTCCATAACTGTGATCTTTGCTCACCCGTCAGCTGGTGTCTTAGGAGTGTGCTATACTTGAAGATCTCTTTGCATATTTTTGGCTGACCGGTGATGGTGCTTAGCACTTCATATAATTTTATGTTGTTCGCGTCTGCATTGGAGAGCGCTGTTGTTAATCCATTTTCATTTCATAGTGTAACCCTTCTGCTCCTGTCTTGCCACTCCAGATAAAGTACTTCGATTCTGGTGATTATAACATGGCAAAGGCCAAGTTACCCTCAAAATCTCTAGCCAGCTCCGCCAACCCGACAGCGACAACTGCTGCAGATTTAAGTGCGGCCACTCCGGAGGTCTCGACTGGCGATACCATCCCCACCCCAGACAATGTGCCTGCGGTGCGCAAGAAGGCTCTGCAGGCCATGACTGCCGCCGAACATGGTGCATGCCGCCTGCCGCCCGGCTCGCCCACCAAACCCGTGGCGGAATCGGCTCTCTTTACCGGCGGCCACTAACACCCGAATCACAGTCGTTCCACTTCGCCCCCCCCCCCCTGAAACATCTACCTTAATGTACCAACCTAGAGCTGACACTCGTTATGTAAAATATTTCTTATGGACGAAAATGAAACAGGTTATAGTGCCTTTTGTGTGTGTCCTTGAGGTGGCTTAGTTGCCACCATTAGCACAACCTGTCCTGTCGACTTTGCTGTGTGCTTAAGTTTCTTGTTGCATTGTCTCTCCTCACTATCTTTTCCACCCAATTTCTGCTGCTGTGTATATGTATTCCATTCGCTTCTTTTGGGTCACATTTACAACACACTGTTGTTTAGCGGTGATTCGGGTGTCCCTTTTTCATTCTTAATGCCATTTTTTGTTATACATGAGCCTTTATCGAGGTGAGGTGCTCTTGCAGCCTCGTTAGTTTTGACAAAACTTGCACCTGCGTTTGTAAATCGTCGTTTCAGTAAACATCAGGAGAGCTTCAATTTCGTTAGCGTCCACTTTTCGGTCCCATAGACCTTACTGGGTGGTCTAAGACGGTAGATTGTCGCAGTCGTCGGTGTGAGATGGCGTCATTTGATTAAGTCGGTAGATAGTCTCGTTTGAGCGCTGTTCCATATGTTGTGGAGTTGCAGTCATTGGCCGTTTCGGGCTGGGTTCTCGATGTGAAAATGGTGAGAGATTGTTAAACTTTGCTGACCAGAACCGACTATTTATCACGAACACGGGCTTTCAGCACCGCATAAAACACCTGCTGACCTGGTATTCAAACGGCGGTCATACGGCCAGTCAGATCGACTACATCCTAGTCAGTTTACGGTTCCGCAGCTGGGTTCATGATAGCAGATCGATGTGTGCTGCCGAGACTGGTAATGCCTATGGGTCTGACGATGGTCTCGTCCGTATATGCCTGAAAATGCACCTATCATCCGCACCCAAAATTTCCGTGCCAGACGCCTTGATGTCGCCAAAATCTGGCAACCCGGCGCTTCCGAGGCCCTGAACAGAGAAATCCGGTCCTGTTTTACTACACAAACAGACGGAGAAAACAGTAGTGAGTGGTCATCACTGAATGCATTAGTCTATGGCGCGGCTGAGAAACTCCTTGGGTTTACTCAGCGACGCCGCAGTGATTGGATCAGCGGAAGAACCCTGCAGTTGTCTGCCCAGACGGCTCGAGCCAGGTCCCGCAACGATGCTTACTTCCGCCAACTCCAAAATATGACGGCAAAATCGCCTGGGGAGACCGGGAAAAAATATTGGGCTGAAATAGCGACCTCGATGGAGCAGACCTCAAACGTAGGTGACACTCGAAAACTCTACCAAATTATCCGCCATTTAGTGGTAGGCGCTCTACACTGAACGACTGTTCGTGAGGTGAATAGCAGCTTTATTGCTGAAAACTCGGCCAAGGTCGAACGCTGGCATGAGCACTTCGAGCACCTCAATTTCGATAACGAGCCCAGGACCTTACCACGTGCAACGAAGTCTCCTCTCTCTCCTGCTTATGCAGTTTCATGCGAACCCCCTTCTAACGGAGAAATCACTGGTGCCATAAGAAGGTTGCGCAACAACAAGGCACCTGGGGAGGACGGTATAACTTCTTAAATCTACAAGTCTTGTGTCGACACACTGGCTCCATGAAGTGATTTTACAAGTGTTTGAGAGACGATGTTAATGCTGATGACTGGGGCTCAGGCATCCTTGTGCCTGTCCACAAGAAAGAAGACAAAATGAGATGCAAAAACTACCGTTGCTGCTAAAATCTTCTCTTTTGTCCTCAGGCGATTCCAGGCTATGCGCGACTCTAGGACAAGGCCCAACCAAACCGGATTCCGTGCTGGGCGTGGATGTGTGGACCAAATATTAACACTAAGGCGTATCCTTGAATCCCGATATAGTTACCAGCAACCGACAGCCTTATGCTTTGTCGACTTCACCACCGCGTTCGATTCCGTCCATCGTGAATCCTTGTGGCGGATAATGGCAATAGATGGCCTACCATCGAAAATCATCGCCATGATCAAGGCCTATTAAAGCTCAACCACTGCACGAGTTTTGGTCCATAACAATCTTTCACAAGCATTCGATATCCGGTCTGGCGTTTGACAAGGTTGTATTTTGTCGCCCATCGTTTTCAACTACGCTATCCACTGGATTCTTGGGAAGGCCCTGCATGAAGGGGACGGTGTTGAGCTTGGACCCGGACGCCGGCTGGCTGACCTCGACTACGCAGATTTATCGCCTTACTAGCCTCAAACCTTGGTGATCTACAGTCTATGGTGTCACGGGTGAATGTAGTCGCTAAATCAGTCAGCTTGTCCATAAACGCGGGGAAGACCAAAGTTTTTTCAAGCTGCATCCCTGCCCAGGAAAAAGCACCTCTCGAGATAAATGGCTGTCAACTTGAAGAGGTAGACAGTTTCAAATACCTTGGGGCGAGGTTGCTGCCGAATGGACAGAGTAAGGATGACATTGTCTCCCGAATCGATACTGTTGGTCGGGTTTTCTCAAGCCTTAGAAAGTGCCTGTGAACCTGACTCGACATTTCTATCAACCCAAAGATTCGCATATACCATGCGTCTGTCCTTCTCTATGGTTGTGATTGCTGGGCTACACGCATAGAAGCTGAGCGGAAACTGGAGGCATTTGATCACCACTGCTTGAGGACCATTCTCTAAGTGAAGTACACAGACTTCGTCTCAAATGAGACCGTCCGAAATCGCTGTGCAAATATCGCAAGGATATCCAAAGCCATCCAAGAACAACGACTGAGGTGGTTTGGACACGTTCTTCGTCGCCCACCTTACGAGCTCAGTGTTTCTGTCCTTGAACGGACTCCACTATCCAATTGGAGACGTCGAAGTGGACGTCAGCTGAAAACCTGGCTCGAAACATTTCGTCAGGACATGGAAGTTGTTCTTAGACATTCGGTATTCGGCGTCCGTTGTTGGCGAAGAGAAGGGATTGAACTGTCCAGGTCTGCTGCCGCGGATCGTCATGCGTGGAGGAGTGCAATCCGTGACATAATCGAGGCCTGCTAGATCAGGCATGATCGCAGCCATAACAAGTACAAGAAGTACAAGTAGTGAATTTGCTAGTAGAAACCAGGTTCTTTACTAGTTACCCCTCTCGGTTAGATCGTCGCTTGTGACGGTGTCCACCATGTATACCACAGCGTGGTGGACGCAGGACGGTATCTACCTTTGAATGTTCAGATGACTCATTTTCACTTTTGCAGTCACTTCTCACTGGGTTTCCGCTTCAGCATCACTTGCCCATTCGGATATGAGTGACTATCCTGGTGCCGACGGGCGCTCCGACTGCCTCTAGATGCCTTGATGACCTAGATGCCGTCAAGAGAATGAGCTTTTCACAGGGAAAATGTCCATGACAAGGACGGAGACTGGGTCTTTAATCTACGTGCTCAATGTATTCAGGTTTCAACTGAGGCTTTTGGGTCCTCTCCTGGCGCATAGTTTCGTTTACCTATGACTGAAGAGCCTTTTTTTTCCGGCTAATGTCTCGGCGTTGCCTCGAATGCTGTACTCGTACATTTACTGATTTCACCGTGTTCTCAACGTCTGACAACACCATATCTTCTTACCTTCAAGTTAAAAAAGCTGAAATGCCCAGGATAATGCTTGGGATGTTAGCCTACAAACGCATATAGGAAGTAGCTGAATTAAGGTGGCAGGTCAAGATCGCCTTCCCAGTTCATCCGCAGTGGAAGGCTGTCAAAAGTTATTTCTTGTTGGTGGTCTACCTCTTTGCCTCTAACGGTCGCCCTTTCAAGTGCTTAAAAATAACGTTATCAAGGTACCCGTCACCCTGCAAAAGGTAAATTGGAGAGGGACGTATTTCGATGTAACACCACTTCGGTATGTTTATTCAAAAAATGTACAGCAGTCTTTCGCACCCGGCCGGATTCCTACTTGCTATATATGCATTATTTGTCCACGATTGGACTGCGAGGAAAGTTGAACAGTCAGGTCGGCAAACGCATGTTTTCGTTAATTAATCATTAGGCCTGTACGGTTACATAGAAAATGAAGGTATGAGAGGTTTATAGGTTTCACAAGTGTCTCATGGTTAACACGCTTGTTGCTCTCACGTCGCTCACAGGGCGAGGTCGGCGCGTTGTGATCATTGAGACTTTGGGAGAGGGGAGGGAAAAGGTAGGGTGTGAGCGATGTTTTAAGATCGTTTACGTGGAGTGAACATCCCTGCGACGTACATGGAGTAAACAGCGCTGTCATCGGGGGTCAAGGCGGCGTGGGAGAAAAAAGTCGCAGAAGAACAGTTATATGCAACTTTTTTTGGTGTGAACTAGCCCTGCTCAGTGAAACCCACATGGGATCGAAACAAATATGTGGCTCGCGTGAGCGGCGGGGCTTTAGGCCACGCAAATCTCTGCGTTTGAGGCCACATTCGCTTGATTCGAACTCACCACCAGTGCGAGGGCGAGTCAACAGAAAACTTTGCTTACTAAAAGCCAACTCCTGCAAGTCAATACTGCTTCCCAGGCAGGGGGAGGTTGTCCGTAATGAACTAACTGGCCTGTGATTCCAACTTCACGGATAGTCGGGGCCAGAGTCTTCATCGTCAATCCCCGATATATATATCTATCGGTCATTTAGCGTGTGGAGGTGATGGGAAATAAGTAATGCGGTTCTACTGCAGCCTCGGGTTGCATGGCATATCCGAATGATGCTACCGGGAAGGTATTGTCGGCAGAAGTGTGGGCAGGTTGACATCCTGACAGGTAGCTCAAACGCACACACAGCGCAGGTGGGCCACAAACACCTTATGGGATCAAAGTTATTAAGTGTCTCACCACGTGACATCCTCTGTTGCTGGCATCCACTCGAGACCTGTTGGCCTCCAGAATGTGGTGCATATCTCTGCAGCGCTTTGTAACTAGCTTATTGTGGCATGGCGATTGGATCTTTTGTTCTCGCGTTAGCCTACGCGCGAAGGGTAACGTATCAGAGCAAAATAGCAATGGTTGCAGAACGTAGCAGTGCCTGAGCTCTCAGTGTGTCATAAGATTACGTAGTTGCATACTACTGACTGCCTGTTGGCAGTTTGTGAATATTACGTGGTTAAACCGCAGTAGCTGGTGGATTTAATCTCAAATATTCATACCAAATTTCGAAACGATTAAAGGATTTACTCCAAGTTCTCGCAGTAAACACCTTGGAAATTAAAGAAGACAGGATAAAACTGGAGTTCATATACCAGTAGACACACGACGAAAGCTGTGGCACCCACTGATGGCCGAACCCCTCGCAGCTGCGTCAGGTAGGGGCACAAAGTTGGCGAACCACGCGTGTCTGGGCTTTTGATTGGTGCCTGTGCTGTAAGTATGGTAGATAATTAGGCAGTTGTATACTACTGACTGCCTATTGGCAGTTTATGAATATAACCCGGTTATATCATAATAAATTTATGGGTTTTAGCTCAAATTGTCATATCAACATTCGGATTGAGCCTGAAAAAGGTCTGTTTTGAAGGATTTACTCCAAGTTTGCGCATTAATTTCCTCCGAAACTAAACAACACTGCTCTTCCTCCAGTTAGGCAAGGATGTATAATGTCAAGCATGGGGTGGTGGATAATTTAATTATTTATTTCGGATTGATTGCCATAGAGCCAACAAAATGTCTGAAGATGTTTTTCGATGTTCTTCGCAAAATTTTCAATTTGCGAGACATGAACTGACCCACAATTGCAGACAACGAGCTTGTAATGCTTTCGCCATTCACATATGACTACGTCGGGACACGTTTTCACTCTCTCCCACAGGTCCGTGTTGACATGTAGACGAGTAAACGAAACCGCGATCTCGCACACCGTTTACATGTCATACTGATGATAAAAAAATCACTAGTTCGATTACTTCACCGTCTGGTCACCAAGTTTCATGCTCGTAATCCAGTCCTACCTTTGCGTGATTAGTACTCACTATTTGTCCTCTACGGCGAAGTATCATGAAAAGTTTAGGCGTAAATCCAACTTTGATCCCAAGCAACATATCCACTGATTCCCGTTCTCACCGCATCCGACGCAGTCATCTTACGCTTCGAGTTCACCGCAAAACTGGATTGGACTACAGTTTAACTGGAAAACAAACACGACGGTTATGGTCCACTGCAAGAAAAATGTTAACCGTAGGCTGTCGTCTGTAAACAGCGTTAGATTATTTCAACAGACCTTGAATGCGACATATCGCTGATCTTCGGGATACACGCGTGTGTTTGATGATTACTTGACACAGATCTCACAACCCGGGGAGCATTTGCGATCCAATTTCTCGGAAAGGGCCCTGGTATGTAGATGACATTCCACGTCACGTTGATCTATCGCTTCGGAGTTGAAGGCGTATAAATTTAACGGGATAGCTGTCAGATAAGCTCAGAAATACTAGAAAATGAATACCGAAAAAGACTAGAAGTTAGACTGACAGTTTCCGGGTTATTCGCCAACATTAGCCATACCGGGCGAACCTGAGATCTTAACTCAGGAGAGTTATCTATCGAAGACGGACGAGCTCAGTCATTTCGCCAAACGGCACACCCATTTCCGGATCTTGGAAAATACGCTGGAGCCTCAGCCATGCGATTAGATATTCCTGGCGTGGGCCCATGACCAAACTGGCGGACCATTTCAATAAAATTCTCAGAAAGCAACTAACTTGAGTTTCAACTTGAGTTTCCAGGGAAAAATGCTTAAAGAATAGCTATTAGCAAAGCACCATAAACTGCCATTTCCGTACACGTCCACGAATGACGATTATGGAACCCCTCAAGCGTTCGCATCCTCCGTTATATAGAATAAAAATGTCAGAAGCGATGGTCACAGTCTGGAAGCCATTGTGCTTAATAGAGTCGGTGGGGCGATGCAGCAACTGTTCCTGCTATTATCAAAGCCAGGCTGAACGATAACTCATATCAGGTACGCAAACGGCGCTTTGGAGAAGAGAACAGCTGCATCTACCAACTGCACATGGCTTGGAGAAAACCAATTTATTTCTACTTTGCGGGCACGTGGATAATAGCTCCGATAAGCGCTCAGAAAACCGCCGTGTCAACAGTCTTATGCGTATCACGTGCTACACGCGCAATTCCAGGTGGTGCTACCTTGTTTTCAGGTGAGGAGACACAAGGTCAGTATCAGTATCAGTATATTTGAGGGAGATGTAGGTGAGTCACCTTTGACAGGAAAAAAAATCCCGTGATATTTAGGAGAAAAAACTTTCGCCCTTGGGGGGGGGGGGGGGGGGGGTCCAACGGGGGCATTCTGGTTACATGAATCAGTCAGCTGTTCCCTTGCTGATTGCAGAGTCCGTTGAGGGATTTCAAAGGCCATTGCGGTTCGAACCAAGGGAGAACGTTCATACACCTCATGGACGACGGCCGCCAGGTCCAGCTGATGCGAACACTCACGGTGTCACCAAGGTGTGCAAATAATTAAGCAGCGAAGACCTCGAGGACCCCAGCATGGGAATTATGGGAGAGTGCAAGACTTCAAACGATGTGTGCTGGACGGTAAAAGTTTGCAAACTTGTTCGCGTTATCTTAGTATTTTGAGGATGGGCCCTTGTAGGAGTCCGAAAGGTCAGGCGACTGTTCCTTTTTCTTAAACAGGAACCTGAAACTCGTACCATCGCCACTATAAATATGTAATGAAGCGTCACCAGTCCGATGTACAATTATAAGTTCTTTGAAAGAGTACGTTGAATGACGGTGGTTTAGGTGAACAGACGTGATTCATCAAGAATGTCAGTTCAGTGGCAGATGGAACTGTCAATTTTTCACTTGGAAAATTAGCTCCGAATTCATCAGTGCTATACTATCAAATAGAGAAAGCAATAGAGACTGCACAGCAGTCCGAACCTTTCAATGACTATTATCATCCGTTTTGAAAATATCACTAACAGTCTGCTACCAAGCTCCTTTGAGCGAATGAAGCCGGAAGCTTTGAGCAAATAAGCCTGGGTTACAGTGGTTAGTCAGATGACGACGTTCAGGACATCTTTTCAATCTGATCAGGTGGACTTTCAACCGCTTAACTTTGACTCCAAGCCCTTGCCGATTATCCAGGTAAGGTTCAACCTTGCTACCTTTGCACTACACAGCCCACTGGCAGGTACAATTGCAGCAACTCAGCTGTATGAGTGAGTGCACTTTAACAAATGCATGTTTTTTTTAATCGCAGCGGGAACGAGTTGTAGTTCGAGTCCTGGAGGCCGATATTGCTGACAGTTTGTCCCCAGGCGTTTACGAACAGGTTAACAGTAGTAAACAAAGTGTAAAGATAATGCCGACATTGACAACAAACTAAAACAGAAAAAATCTAGTAGTGTGGAAGGCTTGAAAATAATGGGAAGGTTGATTGGTTCAGGCATATGTTTACTTCCCGAAAATCAGGAAAAGAACCAATTCCTTCTGCTAAAAAGATAAAGGCGCGATCAGTGGGACAATAAGTGTACTAGGTTAAGCTTTTGGTCTCGAACAGAAGGCCATCACCAGAGAATCTGAGAATGCAACAACAAACAAATCAGTTTTGTAGTCAAACAAAGAGGATGGTTCCTTCTTTCCATTCCGTACCTATAAAGGTAGAATATAGGGTTAACCTCTTCCTCTTTTTTAAATCAGCGTTTAGAAAAGACTTACATTTTTCAGACATAACTAATGAAGGTACGAAATAACACACCCTCCAGTCGCCTCAACTCCAATGAGTACACTCATTCATATCATTTGTTCATTCTCTGGATAAACCTATGCAGTATTGTTATGGTATAATGATTACATTATCGACGTCATTCCAGTTTTTTTGAGTGTAGATAAGGAAATTTTTGGAAAACAACTGTGTAGAAGAAACAACTTTGGCAACCAGGCAAGGAATATGTCGTACTAACGGGGATATTCAGCAACTTCAACAATTTCCTCTTGCTTCGCGCATTACGAACTAGAGAACAGAACCTAGAACATAGTTTTATGGATGACGTTTCAATTTTGGGCACAAGAAACAGCCTTTTTCTGTTTTTTTAGTAGGAGTGCTAGCAGAAACGACATCTTTGTGGTACCAGCTCCCAACTCACCCCTGATTCTCAATTGTAAACAGATTGTTTGAAACTTAATGTCAGAATATCGGTGTTTATAAGAGAAATTAAGAGGACTGGTTTCGCACGTCGGAAAAATAATCTGTTGCACTGCCTCAGCATATTACGGTCAGAAGGGCTGAGGGAAATAATAGATAGAGATATTTGCAGCCTATTGACGACGAGCACAGAGTTGGCAACCCTCCATTTCTCAGCTGTAAGTTGGGATTAATGTCGAAATTCCTCTAGATTCACTACACCTAATTTACTTAGGTGTGGTTAAAAAGTTACTTAGTTTGTGGGTCAGAAGTCGTAGTCCTAAATCCACCGGTCGTTTGACGCTCTCTGTACTTAGGGCAAAAGAAGTGCAAGCCGTAGATGACCGCATGCGTTCTATGAACGTTTAGATTCCGGTTGAGTTTTTACAGCGAGGTAGGCGTTTCCTGAACTTGGAGTCATGGAAGGCAATTGAGTTTATACCATTTGTAATTTATGCTGGTGTTGTTTCTCTCTCTGGACAATCATTATTAGTTGCTTTTTCTTTTATTTACTGCTCTACGATTATTTGCTAGTCAGGATGCGTACAATTTTAACATAGGTTATTGTAGAGAGTTGCTGAAACTTTCACCCGTATATTTTCAGCTATATATGGCGAACAGCACATGGTCTACAATGTGCACAGCCTGATGCACATTGCTGATGATGATCGTCACGGTACTGTTGACTCTTTTTCCACTTTACCATTCGGAAGTTATTTGGGCCGCGTAAAGAAACTGCTAAGAAGTCATTCGCGACCTCTGCAACAGATAGCTAGACGTCTCAGGGAGATCGAGGTAGCTACATTCGGCCCATGAAGGCTGCCATCAACTAAGTTTCTCCATGAACACAACGGAGGGCCAGTACCAGTTGGTTATAAGTGTACTACAAAATACCAGCGTATAATCATAGATAACTTGCGCGTTGACGTTACTCCTGCCAAAAGGGGCGTTTGGATTTGCAATGAAATAGTATGTATTAAAGATATACTGTCAGATAAAGGTGGATGTCTTCGAATAGTATTCTTCAAGTTCACGAACATGACCGATTACTTTGACTTCCCACAGCGGTCTTCTCTTTTAAAGGTGTACCAGGCAGACATAGACAGCACTCTCAGATGGGCATTTTGGCCTAAATCTTTTACTCAATACATTTTTTTTCAAATAGAGACTAATTAGCTCTTAATTGAACTTATTAATAGCTTTTACAAAACCTCTTACTATCCCTTCGCCTTCGCGAACACTGCTCGTGGACCCTTCAAACTGACAGTCCTATAATGAGGGATTTAAGAGCACTACAGGGAAGAAGTGGTCATAGTGGTAGGATAAAGGTGTCCATATGGCTACTTACAGAGGATTACCTAACTCATGAAATGTCTATATCAGAATTTGAGGCAGGAGCAGGGCAGGCATTTTAAGGTGTTAGTTCTGTTTCTTCTTTTAACTTGTTGCACAAAAAGTTGTTTAATAAGAAAGAGTTCACTTCAGATCGAGTTTTTGATGGGAAAACGGGGCTACATGGGGTAAAATCTAACGCTTCTTGCTATCCAAGAATTTTCCTACGCTATTAAAAGCTACGGATCAAAGGATTTTGTTTTTCTGCGCAGTACTATTTAATGAACATTAATATAAGCCGGAAAAAATTGCAATATATCTTTTAGGAGAACGAAAAATTTTGTTTAGTTTTCAAGAAAAGCAGTTGAATGCAGATTTGAGAGATCATATTGTTTTCTGAAAAATGAGGTCACATTTAGTCTAAAAAAATAAATTTGCAAATTCATGACTTTTTGTACCAAAACGACGCTGTAATAAACTTTTGTAGATGTACTTTGTTTTACCCCACCGATAATTAGGACCTTAAACGCGAATATATACGAGACGCTATGATGTAACGGACCACAGTTCTGACAGAACTGTTTGAATGGACTGGGAACACTTTTCGTGCGGATCCCGGATGGGAATGGTGTAATCGATGGTCCAAGAAGATGGCCGGTGTTCCTTCCCTCCCTACCACTGACATCTCCCCTCGTTACCGCTATCGTACCGTCTCGCAGGCCTCTGACCGCCAGCATCTCAACGACCCTCACCCGCAGTTGCCAACAGCGCTGCACTCCTCACCGGTATCTAACTGATCATTCGTGACAATCTCCCACTTCAAACGGATCGATTGTTCAGGTCCCCGGTATTCGTTTGTATCTTTATACTTCTCTTTTATTGTCTACAACTTGTTACTGTTAACATAGATCCCTTATGTTATAAAATTATTCTCTCATTCTATCTATACATGTGTGCCTGATGAAGTGCTTAACGATTCTGCCGACGTTATATGGCTTAAGCTGGTCCTAGTGATATACTCCACAGTGTGTGCTATCCTTGACATCTTCGGACGCTACAATGACACACTGCCACTTTGCGCTGTCACCACGTACGCGAAGCCTGTTAAGAAAAGTTCGGTCTGCAGTTGACTTAAAATGTATAAGGAAACTTGAAACGGATAAGGCAGAAAATTGACATTTTATCGCAAAGTCTAAGTATATATTCGGCTACTCTTTTGTTTGTTCGAAATCGTAGAAGTAGACTGAGAAGGAATCAAATATATTTGGGAAACACTCCAATAGAAAAAGTGAGTTCTATAATTTTCAACAGAAATTGTATCACTACTTTTCAGCGAATTCGAAACACCGGCCAAACGTTCCCAGTTTTTCCTTGACTTCACTTTGGCAAAACGTTACTTACACAGGCATTCGACAGCGAAACATCTAATTAAAGCGATTTTTAAAAACATAACTTATTATAGAAAGATTTTAATTAATTATAGGCATTTATTTTCCTGGCTTTTGTTGTGAACGTTCATTTTTCACGTTCATTTCATAGAGTGAGTCTACAAATATGACCCAGACGGCTGTCTGCATTAGAAAGAATGCCCGAAAAAGTCACTACTTCGGTAAATGCTTTTAAGGAATATCTTATTTTGAAGCTTTTACTAAACACATATAACGGAATCTACATTTATCTACTGAAAAACTGAAAATTATAAAGAATTCACCACATTTTCAAAGACTATTGGAAACTCATCGTAATAGAAAACCTGAAGTAGTTATAGAAAAAAATTAACAATAGAATAGTGATCTTCATTTACACAAAAATGGTACATATACGATTGCACCTGACGATTCTATTTAAATTTCTTAGTCACTGACCGACCTGTGAACATATGTTCACATATGTGAGCTTATAAAATATTATATTCCTGTGACGTCCCTATCGGCGCAATCAAGCGAAAATTTGCTTGCCTTGGTCAAACGCATGTAATACAATGTACAAAACGGAAGAAAAATTGCCAATCCTCGTGAAATGGTATTGGAATATACACTCGCATGTTAGGCTGCTCTATGACGGCCATACTTTACTTTGCGCCTAATCTAGATGAATATGTATGTGGGAAATTCTGAAAAAGACTATTTTCCAAAGTAATTCTGCTTTTTCTGCTTTATTAACTCGTTAAATTGCATGGACAGGTTTCATATACATTAAAAACTTCGGTTTCCTCAACTGGATCAATTTTTCACCTCTTCATAATCTGCACACTTTCTAAAAAATTAGTATTTCTAGACAATGTTTTATCAATTTTTAAACTAAAATAAACCTTATTTTTCCTAACGATCGATTCATCATTGATGTAAAACTTTGGTGGACGCAGCGTGTGTTCATTTAGCGTAACGGGCCGTAACTCCTGAAATACTTAAGATATCATTAGTTAGGGCAGCTACTGTACATCTTTAAGCTTCATGTAGAAAGTTCTAACCACGTGTTCCACGCGCGTCCGTAGAATCTTCTAGAAAACGCGCCCCTTGAGGGGTGCGCGCGCGATTCTTCATCCTATTTATACGTCTGCACTTAAACATGTTTTATGTTTCTTATAAAGTTTTATAACATAATAATATAGTTTAAGTATTAATGTAAGGAAAATATACCTAGCTTAAGTTTGTTTTAATTCATTTCTCTAATACAACTCAACCAATCATCACCGGTGGGAGCCAACCTTGTCAATGGAGATGTTATAAATACGGCTGAGGAATGAAATCCTGGACCCCATTTTCCGGCCGCATCTTCAACCAGGAACCATCTCCGCAACCCGTCCGTCGCTCCTATCGCATCTTAACTGAACAGCCATCCAACAGATTTAGATTATTTTTTTGTACCTAGGTTCCCCATTCCCATTCGTTTCTTACTGTTCTTAGGTTACTAATATATTGTACACATCCACGTCTTCCTTTCCTTCTGGGTCGCTGCTTGTACGTCTCGGGCACGTTACAAATTGGTGGCAGCGGTGTTCTTCTCAATATGGGCGATAATTTACTGGGGAAATTGGTCAAAGAGCTGCAGAAGCTCACTGTGCATTCTGCGCTCCCGCCAAAGAAGCTGACTCGCGAAACAAATTTCGCTTTGCTGGAGGTGCGTTGCAAAGACTTCCTCCAGGGTCTCGATGCAAGGGCACACAGTGGGGCTATCCTGGCCCTTCTGGACGATGAGGTCTACGATCTCGCCCTTTTGGCAGACATCTCGGCGGCCACAGCTCCCTCGGCTGTCCTTGATTGTCTTCGTGAAATCCTCGGGAGTTTTGAACACCCTCGGGTCTTACAGGCGGACTTCCATCGCCGTTATCAACAACCGGGGGAGTCGATCAACGACTTCCAGCCGGCCCTTCGGCTCCTCGGGCGGAGGGCTTTCCTAACACTGGATGCGAAGGCCCTGAGTACTCGGGTGCTTGAGCAACTGGTCGCTTGTGTCCGTGATCCCCAGATCCGGAAGATCCTCTTGCGAGATCGGCCGTCAACCCTCGAGAAAGCTCTTGCCCTGGCTCGGGAAGAGGAAGTCCTCCAGGCCGTTTGTGAACAACCATCGCGGTCGCTGTTCGGTGTCAGAGCCGTCCAGTCCCACTCTTCCCGTGACGCCTCCAGTCAGTCTCCTCGGCAGTCTTGCTCTTGTGGCTTCTCTCCCCGGTAAAACAATTGGCGTCGGCCCCAGACCCGACGACCAAACAAACCCCAAGCCCGCCGCTCCATTGATGCCATCGACACAGCCCCTGGACCCAGTGACGGTGAGTATTACCTCGTTTCTGATACAGTTATATCATGTTTAGGCTCTACTAATTGCCCCTTAGTCCGAGGTTCCGTAGGTAGCACTACTCTTTCCTGTTTAGTAGATTCTGGCGCTGGATGCTCGTTAGTACGTCAGCAGCCTTTCCTAGAATTCCAGACTAAGATCCGGTACTGTGATAGGCCCAATTTTACCCTTCACACGGCCAACGGCGCTAACCTCAGGAATACTGGTCTGGTAGAATTTTCCTTGGATTTAGCTGGATTTAGTTTTACCCATCAATGTATTGTCTCCCCAGACATAACTTGGGATTGTATAATTGGTGTTGATTTCTTGAATAAGTTAAAATTTTACTTAGACTTCGGTAGGCACCTACTGCACACAGCCTCTGTTAAGGTACCCTTTCTTTCTCGTATTCCAAGACCGGCAACGTTACCTGTGTGTGCAGTTGCCTTTAATGCTAAGGAACTTATCCCAGCGCATCTTGATCAGAAAAGTGCCAAAAGGTTTAGTGATTTAGTTGAAGAATTTAAAGATATATTCGACTGGGATGGGAGATCTACGGGTAGGACGAATATGACGAAGCATTGCATTGACACGGGGGATGCAGGACCCATCCTGGTCCCACCTAGGCGGCTTCCAATCTTCTACCCGAATGAATTGGATACTCTTATAAGCGATATGCTCAATCGTAATATTATCAGGCCATCTCAATCTCCATGGTCATCACCGATAGTGCTTGTAAGGAAAAAAGAAGGCTCAATGCGACTATGCATTGACTATAGAAAACTTAACAGCGTAACAAAGAACGATTCTTTTCCAGTCCCGCGAATTGACGCGACGTTGGACACCCTCGCCAGTAATACCATATTTTCACCACTTGATTTAGCTTCTGGTTACTGGCAGGTTGAAGTAAGACCCGCTGACAGGGAAAATACGGCTTTCGCTGTCCCCTCAGGCCTCTATGAATTTGAGACAATGCCTTTCGGCTTGACAAATGCCCCAAGCACCTTCCAGCGGTTGATGAATCAGGTTTTTTCCCAGTTATTCCAAACACGTGTCTTGCATACATGGATGACATTATCGTCCGCTCTAAGGATTTAAACAACCACCTTGAAAATCTGCGGTCCGTGTTCGAGAGCCTAAGACAAGCTGGTCTCCTTTTAAAGCCAAGCAAGTGCGTCTTAATCAAGCCGCGCGTCAAGTTTTTAGGACATGTCGTCTCTGCCAAAGGCATAGAGAACGATGATGAAAAGATAAGGCAAATTCGTCACTGGCCTACTCCCACGGACGTATCTGAGTTTCGAAGTTTTTTAGGACTTGCTTCGTACTATCGGCATTTTATCAAGGACTATGCTCATATTGCAAGCCCCCTTCATAAGCTGACGCAGAAAGATGTAAAATTTAATTGAGCTACTGACTGTGCTACCAACTTCCAGACGCTAAAAGATAAGCTTTGCTCCTCTCCGATCCTAATTTTCCCTAACATCAGCTCTGATGCTGGAAAATTTGTGTTAGACACTGACGCTAGTGATAATGCAATAGGTGATGTCCTCTCCCAGCAGCAACCCGATGGAACCGAACGCGTCATCCAGTATCTCAGTCATTCGTTGACTAAGGCAGAACGTCGTTACTGCGTGACTCGCAAAGAAATGCTAGCATTAACATACTTTGTTGAAGAATGTCGGTCGTACCTTAAGTATCGGCCATTCATCGTGCGCACGGATCATAGTTCTTTGACGTGGTTGCGGAACTTTAAGAATCCTGAGGAGCAAGTAGCTCGGTGGCAGGAAAAACTGGCGGAATACGAGTTCGAATGCGTGTTCCGACCGGGTCACCAGCACGGAAATGCCGATGCTCTCTTAAGGAAACCGCATTGCCCTCACGGTGAATGCCCGTCGTGTACTGATTTCACTATATCCGCTGTTGCCTTACAAAGCGACCAATGCCTACTCTGGGCTGCAGCTCAGAGAGACGATCCACATATATCCCCCATTTATAACAGGAAGATAAGCAACGCCAAGCCCCTCAACAAGTCAGAGCTAGCGGGCTATAGCTAAGAAACGCGGTGTCTCCACATTCTTTGGGACAAACTGTTCATTGAGAACGGTGTTCTTTTCTACCGCGACAGCGAATAGTATCCTAAGCGCGTTGTGCTACCTCTTTCAATGGTGGACGGCGTAGTAGAAAGGATGCATGCAGAACTGGGCCACTCCGGAATTCACAAAACCGAGTGGGCCCTACGACGACGCTATTTTTGGCCAAACCAAAAACGCAATATTCAAGATGTCATTTGATCGTGCGAGTTCTGTTTGGCTTCTAAGTCACCCAACCAAGCATTAAGAGCTCCCCTCCAGCCTATTAAAACAGGTTATTCTAATGAGAGGGTAGGGGTTGACCTTGTTGGGCCAATCGCACCATCTGCTAAAGGGAATAAGTTCATCCTAGTCATGGTGGATTTCTTTACCAAAATTGCAGAAGCTGTGCCCCTGCCTGATGCGTCTGCGGTCACTGTGGCTTAAGCTATATTCAATTGTTGGGTCTGCCGTTGGGGAGCTCCGCACCAAATTCCCTCAGACCGAGGGTCGTCATTTGAAAATGCTGTCGTACTGGAGTTTTGCAAACTCCTAAAAATAAAGAAAACACGTACGACGGCATAACACCCTCAGGGCAATGGTCAAGTTGAAAGGACCAACCGGACCCTCATTAATCTCTTGCGGGCCTTTATTGATAGAAATGCCACACCAACCTGGGACGACGCTATAGCAGCCTGCATGTTGGCCTACCGATCCACGGTAAATGCTACCACACGCCATACTCCATTCTTTCTCACGTGTGGTTGAGAGATGCAACTCTCTGAAGACCTTTATCTTCCGTCTACGCATCGAATGGAAAACGTAGACACATACGCTTCACGCTGAAGGAGAACTCTACGAGTAGCATTTGAGGAAGCTTGCCTACATCCTCAAGAAGGACAGCTACAACAGAAAGCTTACTTCGACCGTCAAGCGCATGGTAACCCATACCAGGCGGGGTATATCGTATGGATGCGAAATTTCGCAGCGCCTGCTGTGGTACCACCGAAATTTAATCCAGCATGGGTTGGTCCTTATGTTGTTACTCGTGTCCTGTCAGACACTACTTGCCTCATCCGCCACCAAGATAGGCCGTATTCTGAGGAGTTCTCCGTTCATTTCAACCGCCTTAAGCCAGAATATCATGAAGGGGAGAATGCCGATCATTCGGAAATGCATGCTAGCCCGTCTCACCAGGAAGATACGCAAATAGTTGAGCACTACCTAGAAGTTCTTCCGGAAGGGGCTACGCACTGCCCGAGGTCTTCAACAATGAACAACAAGTTGAAAAACTTGTAGAGGTACCTCCTGAAGGTGGATCGGCTACCGATCTAGTTGATGCTGCTGAGGACAACAGAGTCCTTTTATAGGAGGAAGCAATGTAGAAAGTTCTAACCACGTGTTTCACGCGCGTCCGTAAAATCTTCTAGAAAGCGCGCCCCTTTAGGGGCGTGCACGCGATTCTTCATCCTATTTATACGTCTAGCACTTAAACATGATTTATGTTTCTTTTCAAGTTTTATAACATAATAACATTGTTTAAGGGTTAATGTAAGGAAAATATACCTAGCTTAAGTTTGTTTTAATTCATTTCTCTAATACAACTAAACCAATCATCACCGGTGGGAGCCGACCTTGTCAATGGAGATGTTATAAATACGGCTGAGGAATGAAATCCTGGACCCCGTTTTCCAGCCGCATCTTCGACTTGGAACGATCTCCGCAGCCCGTCCGTCGCTCCTCCCGCATCTCAACTGAACAGCCATCCAACGGACTTAGATTATTTTTGTACCTAGGTTCCCCTTTCCATTCGTTTCTTACTGTACTTAGGTTACTAGTATATTGTACACATCCATGTCTTCCTTTCCTTCTGGGTCGCTTATTTTACGTCTCGGGCACGTTACATTCACCCCCATTTTTCCTGTGCGTATGTAGGCTACTAACACATTTCCAAATCACAACCAAACAGACATCCTAAAAGCCAGTGCAGACAGACTATTGATGATGCCATTTGCGAACTTGACTTGACCGATCATCGCTTATCACCCCCGGTAAGTTATGCACATTTAATACTGGTCACAAATAAAGGAAAGTCTACAACACCGAGCCGTTGCCAACACATCTTTCAACATACGTCCCCCGAAAGAGCAAGCACGTCCAGAAGGTTAGCTATTTTGTTAACTCATATCACATTTACCTTAAGGAAACTGTGAGTAGAGTAAGTCTAATTAATTAAACTTACTAGATTCAACATTGAATGAGAACTTGGCAAAATGGAACGAGTGATCATTATGCTCTATCAGCGCATGGCCAGGATAGCACAGACACAAGCAGTTCTTTTAAACAGCATAGGGGCGAGTGCTCGGCAGTATAATGGAGCTTGAATTGACGTATAAACAACAGTCCTCATCCCCCGCCGCCCTGGCCACCGGACTGCCAGCGAATCCAGTACGCCAGCCTGCACGGTCGACACTAGATTTCAAAGCCTCGAACGACAAATTATTAATTACATTAGGTCGCCCCCCTCGCGTGCCTTGGTGGACGAACAATTTATGACTTCGTCAAGCGCGTATTTTATGCCATATTTGTGGACGACATAAGTCTACCTTTTAAATTTAAAGGCAGGAAAAATAAGGACGGTCTGTTATGATCGACGGTTTACGAAGTGATAATGGGTATGCCTGATTATGTCTATCTATGGTCTATATAACAGACGTGTTTGCGGCATGGAATGCCGAAAGAAAGGCGACCTTTGCTGACCTGGTGTCAGCTGTTACTAAACGACTAAAACGGTCACTTGACACACTGACGAAGCGTGTACAGAAACAAAACTGCACAACGCAGACCAGCGGTAAGTGTAATTCTCTCACTAATTTACACTTATTTGTCAACTGCGGAAAGCATATGCAAACCGTCATCCCAGGACCCAGCGGGTTCTTCTGCATCGCTGATGGATCGCCTCAACACCACCTATGAGCTGTGGAACAATTCATTCAACACATTTACGCGTATGTTTTCTTATTTTTGGCAATGCACATTTTATTATTAGAAAAGCTTTCGCATTACATGGTTTCTGCATGTGGAAGGGGGTCACTTGAGCGTCGGATAGTTATACTTTGGTCATTCAAATTAAGCGATAAAAAGAGGGTTAAAACGTAATTAGAGAGGAAAAGACCACTTAAATGAATGGATTAAAGGTTGGCGCCGGTATTAAGCTAAATAACGGAATCGCCCCACAGCTGTACGGCCAATTGTCGCCATGATTGAGCATCTCGAAAATTCGATATCGTCTCGATATACATCCATTGGACGAAATCGCCATAGATTCGATATACCTATAGCGAAAAAGCAAAATTGCCCAACTATCGCCTCGATATACGCTTGCCACTAGGGGAGTGGATTTATGTTGTATCATCTTATATAATTGACGACGGTCGATGATGATGTTGATGAGGATGAGGATGATTAAATTGGTACTGTTTTCAAGGCGGAGGATAATGCCTTGGGTACCAACGTGTTCGACCAGAATACAACTCTAAATATAAACGAACAACCATAAAGGGCCATCGAACTACTCAAACTGCACAGCGCATATCATCTATACGTAGTTAAATCCGTTCCTGACCCAAAGATGGGATGAGTCCTGTTAAGCGGGAAAGGGTCCTTGATGTATATGCAAGTACCAGCAAGTTTACGGCACTTAACACAGGATACAATCTAGGACGATATAGTCGATACAATAACTGGCAAAATGGGGAGAAGGCGACTGTAAATTACGTAGTTGTTTTGCGGGACATGGCCAACGAGCTGAACGCCTATCCTTCTAGCGCTCTCCAATAGTTTCCCACCCACATGATTCAGGCAGATATTTGGGGGAATCCACTTTGGAAAAGATGGGTGGAGCTGGGCATTCTTACATGAACTACTCTTCAAACCATTTTTTTAAAAAGAGCTTTTTAAAAAGGCTATACAATTTATTAGTACGCTTTGATCAGGAACCTTCTTTTAGGACATCACTTCTCTGTGGTGACTAGGTCTCACCTGTAGGTAAGTCTGTCAATAGGACACAGAGAGTTGCCGTAAGAAAAAAAACAACATAACATGGATAACAGCATGCGTAATGCTTCCATAATCTGAGCAAATTTAAAATCTCGAACTATTAACTTACATGTCAAAGTCTACTTGAAACTCAGTGAAATTTATGCTAGCCAAAATAATGAATCTAACCAACGCGCAGTACGTGAGCCATCGCAGGAAAAGTGTCGATATTAATGAAGGGTTGTCAGTCACTCGCAAACTGACACCAATCAGTGAACCAAAGCTTTGTAATAATAATGAAAGAGTTTATGCCAATTGAAAACAGCGAATAGATATTAAAGTAATATTTATTTGTCTAGATATACGAACTTGATTAAAAAAGTGGAAAATTCTGACAATGTCAGCATCGTTGTACTTGCGTAAGCTTACGTTTGAGTGGTACCAAAGCCTGCTCAGACATCAGTTTTTTATTACTCTCCGGTTTATATTACTCTCTTCTAGTAGAAAAACATGCGCGGGTGCGTGAATTAAGTATAGGATAGCTATTTGCTTCGAAGACCGCCGGAATACATGGTAAAGCAGATTTCCACTCCGATTTTCTTCGCACTTCAACCGATACATCTATCTATAAGAATAGACTGCGTGCAAAAAGGACATTGTCCAGCATAGAATAGGTGAAAAAATAAAAGTTGCAGCATTTAAGTTGCCCTTATTTGATCGTCTCTGTTTCCGTCATCACGTTTTAAGAGTTAGGTTGCATTCTATAAGCCTCAGCGTTTTTATTCTTCTCAACAGACCTTCAGTTAAGGCAGTTTAACCATGCAGCAAGCGTGGACACACCAGTTAAGTTACAAACAGGGTAACAGACAGAGCCATTCTTCCGCCCATACATACTGCTAACCTTGGGTGAGAATCATAAAATTAATGAGCGAACCAGAATGACAGTTCGGACGTGACCCAACTATCATTTATGTCCTATCCTAAACAATTATCCGAAAAGGAACCCATACACATGCAAACGTAAAGGAGAAAACTTCGTAAGAAAAGGAGATAATACCGTCCCTGCGAACACGTGGCCGCACATCGGGGGTATGGTCAGGCGAGGATAGACGCGGTCAAGTCCACGCCTGCTTCTAGGCAATTTTCGTCGTCGTATATCGATGACTCCCACTACAATCATTTTTTTCAACAATTCACGGCAGTGCTCATATTTTTCCATCCAACCTTGAATCTATCTTGCGGAGAATGCACTCATCTTCTTTTAAATAACTTTTTTATCATCCCACCTTTATAACCCTTGTGATGCTGTTTATAATTTCCATTGTCTCCTCGAACTAAACCAGGATGTCACTCGTTTCGTCGTGCTAGACAATTTTTCGGCATTTCTATTTGAAGAACTTTTGCAGCATGTTCGTAACAGTATCAAGGGTCTTAATAAATTAGCAACACAGGTCTACAGGCGCTTTTCCAAAATATGCCTGTCCAAGTTGTCAACTGGCTGAGTGTTTTTGGACGACAATAAGGAAGTAGCACGGTCTTTTAAACTGCCCCAGCTATCCACCGGCGAGCTAGCCATAGTCACCAGAAATATAGACACGACGTCAACCTGGCTTTTATACATTGCGACCGCCCATTGCAGTCGCGCACTTCCATAAAAGGTCCCACACAAATTAATCCAGTACAATTGCAGAACCCACTTCTTGCACGCCAGTCTACTTAGTCAGTGCTTCGTCCTATTTGGTCAAACGCGCATACACAGTATCGATTACTTAAATATCACAACTCAACCAAATTCACACCAAATAAACACAGGCTTCTACAAATGGGCATTTATGGTACTAGTAACACACAGTATAGGGTTTCCTTTCCCATATACCCACATACCTACCAACGTTAAACGGGGACAATATGCTTACTGTTGTTTGTGTTCATAGTAAAAAGAGCCGGAAGTTCTACGCCACGTCAATTAGTGCACTCATTTTAATCTTTAGTCAACTGATAAGCTGGGACATGTCACCGGTGTGAGGGAGAGGAGGGAGAGGTTGAGATCGCATATGAGAAATTCTTTCCAACGGCATATTAGTGCCTTACTGACTGTAACAAAATAACATGCACTTAAGTCTATAGTATCACGCGGAAATGGGCAGCTGTGAAGGTTTTCATGTGATAGTTGCCATGCTCCTCATTTGGAACATGTAAAAGACTTGGTTCCCAAAATGGCCATTTGGCACCTTTCTCTTTCATCTGAGATTAAAGCTGGTACGAAGCACGTTTTAGTCAGCAAATGCAGGTGTTTGCGTTCATTTTGCTCAAATAAATACTTAAGTTGATTGATGTGGACAAGCTTATGTTGTAAGGGAGATGGGTGTGATATTCATTTGCATCTACATCTTTATTTCCTCTACAAACATCGCCAAACTCGCTCTCAACATATCCGACGTGCCACTGGGTGTGATTTTGATGCTGAAAATTGAAGCAATACGTATTCTTATGTCAGAATGATGATCAGGCTATAATGACTTAACTTTGATATAGCTTTCTTGGCATCCAGACAGCAAAAAATTTCCAAAGAGTGGGTTCAGAAATAAAGGTCACGTATACTTAATGCTTCGGGATAAAAAGCAATGAGTTTTTCGCAGCAGCCTAAGGCATAGGCCAAACTCAGCCAATATTACCTTCCAACCCGGTCCTGAATAGGAAGGGAAATTGAACTTCACTGGTCAGAAGATGACATTCTGTAAATAATAATTGCCTACTTGTTGGGAGGAAGTTCCCAGCCAGATGAAGGCACACATCCAGCACAAAAAGAGCAGGCTTCTCTAATTATTGTGCACCAGCCATCCTAGCACCTTAAGCGAGGGCATGTGGGTTTGCACTGGAATTGATTAGCTTGGTTCGATATCTGTGACAGGCCTAGAAAAAGACTGTCACTAGCATACGCGAAAGAGGCAACCTTGCAATTGGTGCCCGAAGAAGGGCCATTGCGAGCTTAAAATCTTTAGAAAAATCCCTTATGCCTCGCTAGAATGATGCCCTGTGCGTGAAAATTGGTTGAACATTTACCTCTTGATCAGATGTTTTGAATATATATTTTTCCTGAAGTTTCATAGGTCCTTTTTCATAGGTCCTTTTCATATTCCAATATTCTTCCGCATCAGATTTGCTTATCGGCGATTATTTCTTTTTAACGTATATAGGCAAAATACTTTGTAGATTGAGCCTCGGATGAATTTACGGATATATTTTTGAACTTGCTCCTTTCGCGATAGATTAAACTGTTAAAATTTTTTTTCAACTACCGATACAGGAAAAGGTTTTGTTGGTAACGGTGGTTTCAGCCTGATTAACCATTTCGTGTTTTTTGCGTATGCTCCCACACTCATTCATAATAATATATAGAAGAGAGCCGTTTGATTACCAAAACTTGTGAGAGCTGAACAGAGCACGACAGCAATCAAGGAGAGCTCATATTTGAATGTATTTGAAACACTAAAATTGGGTATTCTGAAAATAAATTTGCACGTGGTGGTTAAAAACGGAGTGACCTATATTTTGGAAGTATTTAAGGGGATAATCTTCAAAGTAGATTGACATGGCACTATAAAGGCACCCTATTAGCGGCTGATGTATTGCACTGGTGGCAACCTTACTTTCACAAACTTACTGGCAATGTAGATATTTCTAGCTGTCTGCAAAGTTGCAATATTTGCTGCTTTGGGCCCGACTTCAATTTGGGGCAGTGCTTCGTCGGGTTTTAGTGTTGTTCCTTATGCAACCCAAAGATGAATGTTACCACTGTCGATTTCATGGTTAAGTTCCTATATGTTCTCGGATCACTCCGTCTCGTCAGTAATGTATTTGATTTAAATCACGCTCAGATTATGATCAACTGATGGATTTTGCCCCTCTAAAACAAAACAAATATTGCACTACCATCCGTTACCTACGTTTAAACTGTCTTATATATTTGGGAAATCGAAAAACGAAAAAAACGGCTTCTGCTATTTTCAAACCTGAATAATCTATCCGTCTTTATTAAGGACCTCACCTAATAGTCGTCACTCATTATTTATGGATTGGGAATGGCGTTTAAGTATTAAAAACGAGGACAAATAATAACCATATGACAAGTTGTATCAAGCTAGCCATTTTAATTGATGGCTCTCTAAGTCAACATTATAATCTGCCTATAACTTTATACCATGGAAATTCTTCAAACGTTCTCAGCGCATGGCAGAGGAAGTCAATGGGATTCAAACCAAACCTGCGTTCGTTACAACTTAACTTATAAGCTCCAGTATGTGCGAAGCGGGACGTTTAATTGCCTGAAAAAGATGCTATGGCTAATGTACAAGCAAGAGGGAAATTACCGCGCTTCATGTTTACTTTCCATCTCTCTGCATTTTCAAAACCAAGCCAGCTACGACAACTTGATTATTAGACATTCCATGAGCTAGTAATTTTAAATGAAACAGGTTTCATGGTAATTACCAGAAAGATTATTGAAGGACATAAAATACGACAATGGTTTAGGTTCCACAGAAGGTAAACACAAAATATACGGACCTGGAGAGGCAGCAGTTTAGCAAGCAAATACGATCAAAATACGATTCCGTGCTAAGAAATAAGAGGCAAGCCATGCCAAAGGGTACGATAGGACAGAATCAGCTGACGACGCCGCCCAGTGAATAACAAAAGCAATAGGTGGAAAATCAGTTAATTTCACCGAACCAAAAACCAGTTGGAGTGCGGTGCGTTACAGTTAATAAATTCCAACTTAAACAAATATGGATAAATGCGAGTTAAGTAAATGTGCAACAAGTGGAATAACTGTAAAAAGTTGCTTATAACATAAAATATGGGAAAGGGCTACCACAGTACTCCCCGCCTAGCCCGTAGGTCAGCGTAAAAACGACGCCGAAGACAGATGCAATTTTAAAACTCTTGAGTGATTAAGTGGTCAATAAAGTGGATCCGATGGCCGCTACGTGTGGTGCGAATGTCAGTGGCACTGGAAGGGTTGAGGTCGAGGGTGGCGGGGAAAGTGAGGTATATGGAGAGGGTAGGGAGGATGGAGTAGGGGGAAGGAAAGTTAAAGGAGCATGGGTTAGAAGGTCAGCACAGTCTTGTCCTTGGCGCAGGTCCGGTGGTTCCTCGGTGACAGCCGCCTTGACCCGATCGACGCTTACCGCGTCCTCCTTGTCACCGCGAAGGATCCAGCAAGTCTTATCGTTGCGTGAGAGAACGCAGGACGGCCCTTCGTATGGTATTTCCAGCGGCTTGCGCACACGGTCAAACCGAAAAACACTTGGATGCAGTTGATCACGTCTTTTTAACAGAAGACGTGGTTGATAGAACTAGGGTTGGGACCAAGGAAAGTGAGTGCATGAATTACCTAAAGCGATGCACAAAACTGATCATAGACTCATCGGCACCAGCGGAGGTTGGGGTGATTATCTCACCTGGCAGTCGGAGGACAGTACCAAACACCAATGTAGCCGCGCTGCGGTGCAGATTCGACTTGAGTGCCGAGCTAATGCCCAGTAGCACTAGGGGCAGGTTGTCAGATCAGTGTGTTGGGTCTTCTGCGGCACACAGGGCGGTCTTTAGATGGCGGTGGAAACGTGCAACCATACCGTTTGCAACTGGATACTAGGCCGTCGTCCGAATGTGAGTGAAGCCGAGGAAGTTGAGAAGGGTTTTGAAGGGGGCAGATTCGAATTGGGCACCTCAATGAGTCGTAACAGTGTTTGGGGCACCGAAAACGCCGATCCATCGACTGACAAAGGCCTTAACGATGATGTCTGCCTTCATGTTCGGCAAAAGACTAGTTTCAGCCCAGCGAGTGTAGCGGACGACGCAGGTTAGGAGGTGAGTTGAACCATTGTATGGAGGCAAGGGGCCTACAACATCGAGCTGCATATGGCTGAACCATGCACCGGTCTGGAGAAGGTGCCGTGTGGGACTTTGTTGTGGCACCGCACCTTGGTCTACTGACAACTCAGACACGACCGTGCCCCAGCTATGACTTCCTTGTTCATGCCAGGCCATATGAACCTTTCCACGAGGAGCTTTTGTGAGGCGCAGCTCCCAGGTGGAAGAGTCTATGAAGAGTGTGAAACACAGCTTGACGCATCAAGTCGGGCACGAAAAGGGGATGAAAAAGAGTCACACCATCACAGAGGATGGTGCCAGTCCCGGTGGTGAGTGGAACGTCCGCTAGCTGGAGACCGCTGACTGACTCGTTGCCAAGATGACCAACTCGTCACCAGGACAACCGACTCGTCGTTGTTCAGCCGCCATAGCAACAAGGTCGATCCCTTGTGAGAGTTGGAGAGCAGAGAGGGAGGGTATGAAAAACATGTTGGCCACCTCACTCTTCGTGCCATCAATGTGGCGGATGTCGGCGGTGAACTGTGAGATGAAGTCCAGGTGGTCAATCTCTCTCGAGTTGTACTTGTCGGAGTAGGGCCAAAGAACAAAGTTCAGTTGCTTGTGGTCCATGAAAATAGTGAAGTCCTGATCTTCAAGGAAATGTCGGAAATGCTTCACAGCCAGGTAAATAATGAGAAGTTCACGACCAAATGTACCGTAGCACCGATGGGCCTTTTCGCCGAAATTGGTATGATACAAACAGATATCAGCAGTTCGAGTGAGACAGATGACGGCTTGGTGAATGACTGGATGATCGGCAGGAGGTGAGGCACACTAGCTGTAATTTAAGTGAAGCAATATCGGCCATCATGGCCACCATCTGCGTCACTAAAGGCTCATTAGGCGTCGGTGTGGGGAATATGGAGAGCTAAGCAATGGGGGACGGCTGGAGCCGCTGAAGCTTCAACATCCTGTCCTCCATCTCAGCTGGCCATGAGACCGAGAGGTACTCTGAGACGGATGCACGAAGGTTTGAACATCCATGGACAGACGCTCTAGAAAAAACTTTTTAAACAGTTTTTCGTCAATTTGCAGCTCACCACGAAGTGTTTGCATCCTTGTGAGGAGTTCGGTGGGTTTCCAGTCACCCAAAAACTCCTCGCGAATTAGCTGATGGTACGACTGACGGTCAGACACAGTATGCAGGCAAAGGAGGGCGGCTTTAAGCTGGGTGTATGATTTGTTGGGTGGTAGACTTGATTTATTTATTTATTTAGAATTTATATTTGGTTAGCACCAGCAAGGCACTGTCTAAGACTGTGTATGACTGTCTGAACCTGAGTTGGAACTTGCAACGACAAAGCCTGAAAAAGCCTGTGAAATTCGGTTACTTCCTCGGTAATATTTGCAGAGCGAAAACTTTACTCGATGCAAAGCAAGTAAAGTTCGGATGCATTTGTCCAAAAATCGGGTAAGGAGAGAGACACTGCACTGATATTGACGTCTATGATTACTGCGGCATTGAGAGGAATCGAGTAAAAGTGCATGCGGGGAAAATACCAATAAGACACTGCGCAATGATTGGCTGGCTCTCGTTGGCGATTGAAAAGTCGTGAAACAGGAAGCGCACTTTCTCTTACAGGCTCACCACTTTAGCTAGCAACTACGATCGATAATCCGATCCCAAGCTACGAAATAAGGGAGACAATCCACGCCAAAGGTTACGATAGGACGGAATCAGCTGACGACACCGTCCAGTGAAGAACAAAAGCAATAGGTGGAAAATCTATTAATGTCAACGAACCAAAAACCAGTTGGCGTGTGGCGTGTTACAGTTAATAAATAGCAACTCAAACAAGTATGGGTAAATTCGAGTTAAACTAAATGTGCAACAAATGAAATAACTGCAGAAAGTCATGTGAAAAATAAAATATGGCAAAGGGCTACACCAACACTATGCAATCATGGAGTTGAGCACATGACGCGGAGAGCCCTTCTGATGGGCGACATGTCCATGTGAACTATGCTTAAAGGACTACTATATGGAAAAATTACGGTGTAAAGCATAAAGGAAATTAAGAATTCTTGAGAAAAACATGTGCTTCAAAGTATGTGGGACCACAGTCCCACCTAACCCCGCCATAGCCCGAACTATGACGGGGTGAGACACATCGTTATTACTGAAAAGCAAAAGAAAACACAGTGCACCTGTATTTCATTCTACTTTCAAGAAGGCTCAATAAGAAGACACTTCGATGACTAAGAATAGGTCGGGTACGGTATATTACCTACAGTGTTGTGGAACTGCATATTTGTCCACCCATCGGGCTTCAACACACTCAACTCTTATCCCAATGGCTGGACATAATTAATGCATACATATAATTATAGTCTTAGTCTCAGTGTACGTACACTTGTAGCATACCTCCTAGCAAAGAATAAATTGCATGTCATGCCATATCAGATCACTTATCATTTCGAACCGACAATGATACGTTTTTCTTTTAGTGCACTTCAATGTTGCTATAGGTCATTGGAAATAGCGCAAAATAGGAAAAGATTATCGTTAGTCGTGGAGGCGTGATGGAAAATAAACGACCAATTATTCCACCAAAAGAAACTAAAGAATACCTTGCAAAGCATGAAATACCTCAGCTTTTTGAAGTGAGTATTAAATTTTTCCAAATATTTATGCGACTTTATTTAACAACACAAATTTTAGTGCCTGATGACTGGATTAATGTACCATCGACCAGTAGATCCGCTCCAGTATTTGCAAGAATGCATAGAAAAAATAAAACGGCAAGGATCTCAGAATGTACGTTGGGATCTTTTCTTGGAGACGAAGCGCAGCTGCCTTCCACCGCTTACCTCGAAGCGTGCTGCCGAAGGATTCTCGAAGTATGAACCACTGCCTGGTATTGATAGTTTGCGCCTCAAAATGCGACCACAAACTTCCGTTATTTGTATACTTGCTGGTCCTGGAATAGATAAAAGTGGCTTTGCTGAAAAGATGTTGACTCATTATCCAAGTTTTATACACCTCAATATGGGAGATCTGGCTAAAAACTGTGCTAGAATTGAAGAGAGAAAACCTTCTTCTCGATTCCAGAATGCCCACGCATTTATTCAAGCTGGTGACTTCGCCCCCGAGGAAATGATTTTTGAGCTGTTAATATGGAATCTTAATCAATATCCAGCCAGCAATGGTTTTATTGTCGATGGATATCCCCGCACCTTTCAACAATACGAGGACCTTAAAACGCACGTACGCTTTCCCAATATATGTTTGTGGCATTATATAAAATTCCCCGATTTGGTATTTTAAATCAGCACTGTCTGATGTAACTTGATATATATCGAAATATTTCGCAAATGTGTTTTTCATGTTTTAAAGAGCGAATATTTGATCTAATCTTCTCACTATTTGCAAGCATAGGCATATACTAGTGTTGCGAAATGCACTAACTAAAACTATTTATCAATACCGGATGATCATAAGTTAAATAAAATGGCAATATTAATAAATTTTGCACTTAAATTAATCATTTTCTGAAGAAAATCAGTAAAGATGAAAAGGTGAAATGAGCTGCCAGATGACCGCAGTGAATTTTTATAAGTACAAACAGCCTGCTTTCGGAATTAACTGAGAAAATTAAACAACACCATTAAACACCTCTATTCTTCGTATTTTTATACAGCTGGCATTTAAATATCCTCTTATAAGTGATTGAAGTTGAAACATGCTAAAAACAAATGGGCAGAATATTTGAGTAAACGTTTCACTGTTACAAAATGTCGATGTGATTATCTTTTTTAATTTTTTTTAAAGAGGAAAATAGCCAATTTCAAGCCAATTTTGTCTGATTTTGCTGGTAGGTACGTCAGAGTCAAAGTGGTTTTCATAAAACCAAATTAATAGAATCCAGTAATTATCTAATAAATTAGAATAAAATTAACAGATACAATCCTAAACGCATTTTTATGTAGCAAAAAAATTAGTTGTCCGTATCATAAGTATACTTTTTGACATCAATGAAGTTCTCTCCGTTTCATAGTACGCACTTATTATACTAAACCCTTTTCGGTTTTTATTCTTCTGAATCGACTGCACAAGAATATTTTTGGTAGTTTGCTTCTCAAAATATTTATAATTAGACACATTTTGAAAAGTTAACATGTAAATAAATAGTTTGCAAGCCTTTCTTTTCATGCAGCTGTTGCTAATTGTTGATTCAATGTACAGAATACTTCATCTTGGAAAGTTAAGCCTTCGCAGCCTAAGTGTGTACTAAATCTGCTCTTCATGAATTTGAAAATTGTACTAATATGCTGCCCCTTCAGTCAGCACTTCATTGTTATATTAATCTTGCAAATATTCAGGCATTTGATTTACACTGCCTTCCAAAGACCTCCACAATTTCGTGGAACAATCCACAGCTTTTCTGCCGCATATTTACAAATTCCATTTTTTTATAACTGTTTATTCTGGCTTTTCAAAAATAATGTGCTTATGCAAATCCTGCTTTATAAGGGTTACAGCGAACAATGAATGCATTTTCAAATAAACACATTGTTTTGGTAAACCCTCTACGTCTAGCCTTCTAGAGTTTAGTGGAAAAACTTGCCCTGATGCACTGATATGGTCTAGGCTATTTAACAACAGAGTTGCCAATATCTAGGGAAAAGTTAGTTATAGTATTTTTCTATGAAAACGTAATATAGAACTAGTCAACATGCGAAAATTACAGTTTCGATAAGACCTTAAGAAGATAAGTAAAGTTTCCAAAATGAACAAATTAATTTCAGTCAATACGATTCATGAGCTATGTCATCTATTGCAAAAGATTTTATCTGGGTCTAAAGTGACAAAACCGTTCGATAACGTTCACGAACATTGCTAAACAAAAAAGGACATATCAAACAATTAAATTATACTATTCAAAATAGGAAACTGAGATAACTAATAAAATAGAAAAAAACTAATTTTCAACAGAATAACAAGAAAAATAACATCAGACACTTTCGCTTGTTCTTTAAATTGGGATATATGAAAGGTGTGGCGATTAATATATTTTTACGGTAGGCACTGAAAACAGACAAGCGCTTTGATATTCAACTTGTTTTGGACTTATTCGATATTCATTTAGCTAGGCATAGGCTTTACCCACCCGTGCAGTATATGGCTCACAAACATGCTCATTTGATTGCCCATAAGCACGGCTTAAAATCATATTTCACCAGTATTCATAACCACTTCGCACTCTCTGCCGCTGAAGATCGGGTATTTGTCTCTTAAAACTGTTCAAACATCGATCCCTTGAGCTTCGTAAGTAAACAAACTCAATTTGTGTGACCTTCCTTATGAACAGGTATTCACTTGCTGAGCCAACCTTCTCCATCAGATGGGAGAAGACAGAAGGAGGAGGAAGATTTATAAAAATAACGGTTTCAAGGTTATTCAGTCTTCACTCAACCACTCATAACATTAAACAACTCATGTGATCAGATGAACAAAAGTGCACGCTTATACGGCGCAGATGGTTCATAGCTGGGTCTGGGAGATGTTTCATAAGCACTCAATTGAGCCGAAGTTTATCGGCACCTCACTAGCTGTGGGCCGAGTCGCTGGTGCACTCTGATCCATTCGCTTTTCAAAGATAACATGACCCGAAGGGATGGTATGGGGCACAACCAGATAACCACTGAACTCGCCCGAATCATGTAAGCATAGGTGGTGCAGGGGGAACTACCAATTAATTTGAGCACTTTCATCTGAGTGGATTTCACATGCTTTATTATTAACATGCTTCTGTTTTCTGTAATCATGCCTATGGATGCATGCTACTTATGTTTGCATGAACCCAATAAGGATTTTAAGGTATAACGTTTATTTGCAAAGAAGATTAACGCGCAAAAGGGTAAAGTTTGAGGGGAAGGGGCTGGTGGCCACAATAAGACTGGGTTCACGCCGTATTGCGGCATGGGGAAGGCTTGCGTCCTTGATTGGGAAATGAATAAGATATTCAGGCCTCCACCCAGACCCAGCCTCATCGCGAACACCCCCTTCTCAACTCCCTACTTCCTTCCTCTTTGTTTGACTACAGAACTGTTCTTTGTTGTTGCATTCTCACAGTCTCTGATGATGATTACCCGTACGAGTCTAAAAGCTCAGTCCAATACACCTATTTTTCACTGATCGCGCGTTTATGTTCGTTGCAATGAGAACCTGGAACTTGCATATTCGTATCCGCTCTCTCATGATATGGAGTTGTCGAAGGCAGAACTTGAAATCAGCCTTAGTCCTCCCATGAAGCATCTCAGATTTTTGACAAAATCGGTGCAACTTTGTGTTGCAATTCAATGAGATGAAGTCTTTGGGGACGTTCCATTAAACATCAAATGTCGTTACCACATTTGCGCACGGGATCTTTTATCATCAACTCCTTTAAACCTTATAAGCCGCCCAACATATTGACTTTGAAGCACGTAATTTGCTTTCTTGACAATGGCGTCGCACGTTAAGCTGAAGTTTTACTCAAGGGTCGACTTCAATTAATGGAGAGTTTTGTTCTTGCATAAAATTTTAAGTTAATATTCAACAATGTCTTCTGTTATGCATTAATAAGAGGAAGGTTGCGATGCCACACGTCCGTTCGAATAATTCACGTTGCTTGCATTATACACATTTTGATTGTGACTTCATTATTGAATGAAATTACTTATTCTCTTAAAAATCAGTAAATACTCCTAGTAAATGCCAGTAGCACGACAAATTTCACTAATTTTGGCTGGAGAGCAACCGATTTGAATAGCGCTGAAGTTACCGACAAAACTCCTGTCTACTTTTGCGCTTAGCAATTTTCATCGATGTTCTCGCCCCTTTAAACCTAAAAAAACATTGTTCAATAAGCACTTAAGGCTAACATTTCAACTACCTTGAGACATGAATCCATCAGATAGTACGAAACAACTGACGGAACGGATGGGATTATTGCTTTAGCGATTCACAGGTTGACTAACTTGTGACGAAAAAATGACTGCATGCATAATAGATTTCTTATTCTTATCTAATATACCCTTAGTTGGTTTTGAACGTGCGTAGCCTAATCGAATAGTTTCCAACATCGCATCCTCTATTAATTTTAATTCTGTTTACTAGAATACTGTTTTAATTTTTTGCAATGAGGATCGTAAAAACATCAACAAAGCCGACAAGATGGGCTTACCTTGTTTTTTTCACGTGCCGATCTTAAGATTTACCTTAAGTCATCTGTTCTTCCTTATCAATTAACTCTAGCAAACTTCAAAATTATTGATTCCTATAACCACTATAATTGCTTCACGTTGGTTAACGATCGCGTACCTAGACCATGAAAAGGAACACTATCGTTTTTAATGCATCATATATGTTATTTACACAGCCTTTATTAAGGACCCTCTTGTAATCATCACTTTTTATTTTCCGTAAAAACAAGGCCACTATCATATAATTTCACGTTTTTATAGAATAACGGACTGTTAATTATGAGTTTTCGAATAATATTCGATTTGGATGCATACTATTATGCCTTTCTCGATGGTAACCTAACTTGAAACAGTGGGCAAAGTTTTATCGGTTGAATTTATCTCTAGGTGGGACTGGAAAGGTTGGCTGCTGTTGTATTGATTGACGCACCGGAAGAAAAATGTCTCCAAAGGCTGATGAACGCTGACCAGATGAATGATCCTGTAGATATGATACAGTCTGCAAGCGTAATTAGACGAAGACTGTGCAATTTTAAGAACCTGACGCTTCCGATGTGCAAGACAATTGACGATGATAACAAACTTCGAGTTGTAAGTGCATCTGAAAAGTTGCTTCTTGTTTTTTGCTCCTGATCTTTTCATGGGATGAAATTAAATTTTTCCATGATTCCGCAAAATAATGTTGCCTATGTATAAACGTTTTGCATCAGTCATGTGCGCTTCTTAAATATCTAACCTAGATCGATGGAGACATGAAAGATGACCATATTGCGAGGGAAATGTTAACGATTTTTGAATTTGTATTGTCTGGAAAAGTCACAGGTGAGTTTAAAATTTAGTTATAACTCTGAACTTCTTTCAAAGAAGCAGCACCTACTGCATTATTTTTGTGCAAAATTAAAATTGGCCTTGAACATTCTAGCTCACAAAAATTAATGCGTTATCAAGAAAAATCGTTTTACCGGTAGACTCACCAACAGGATTTCCGTATCTAATTGTAGTACGTTCTGTAAATATTTCCGGCTGTAATAAGCCATGGATAGTTTATTTTTTATTTTAAACGTTTACATAAAAAGTTTGAAGATTCACTAATTCACTAACATTACATTCTTTGCGGTTTTTACTACGCTTTTCCAACGTTTGGTTTTTCCCTTGACCATATTTTAGGTACGACATATAAATAACTCTGACGTATATTTCCTGACGCTCCGAAACATAAAGTATCGAAAAAATAAAAATAATTTGATGTTAAATTTATTGAAGCAAACCTGGTCCTGTGACTTGAGCAACACTGGTTGGAAAGCACGATACTTTACTGAAAGCTACACAGTTTAAGAAGGCAGTTATGAGAAGTTATTTAAAATCGATTTTAAATAAGCTAACGCATAATTACTGAAAATTGTATTCGTACTTCTTTCAATAGTTCTGTGTAAATTATCAATCATGTAAAATCCATACTCAAACTTTTGGTCTACTAATGTTCCAGATAAAGCCTGCCAAGTTTTGGAAACTATAAACTCCTGCATTTTCCTCAAAATGTGGATGAATTTACAATTTCGTATTTCAGGCCCAGCAACACGGCCTGAACCCGGAACCATTCCAGACGCGCCTGTGAATAGGACCATGGAGAGGATTGTCGGTTGTGTAGGCAATCCAAGAGCCTTTGATATTGCTCGCATCACCCCTGAATTCAAGGACTGTGGTAGACGCCCGCACCTTCCAAAATGCCCAATTCTGGTTTTACTGGGTAAGCGAATGGTAGTTATTTTTCACGCAAAAACCTCAGTGATGGTCCTCATTTTGCTCAAAACTAAGCATTTGGTCATCCTCAACTCACAGAAAGATACCATATAGTAGTTTTTAACAAGACTCTTGAGTTGAACTCCTAAAACTAACCATTAAATATTAGTCTTCAAAAGTATCTTTGTGATTAGAATTAAATTCTGAACTTGTTGTTATTATGTTTAGAAGACACTACTTTGTAAAATGTGCAAGGTGTTTAACATAGGAGCAATTATGTTTATGCACAAAATCTACTTCAATTTGCTTGGCTCACGGCAACAGATAAAATATGTAGTGAAATCGCCACCAGCTCTTGTGAATTTCTCAGGTTTGAGCTAAAGATTATTCATTTCATTAACAATCAGTGACTCACGTCCTTCCTAGGGCATGCTGTGTGTCTAACAATAGAGTCTCTATATCCAGACCAAATAACCATAAATAGATCCCTTTGCGGACTGTATCAAAACTCTGCTTCCCTGTAAGTAATTTCTACATGAACTTCTCGAGCAAGGTTTGGTTTATTCGTCCATTCTAAACTTGTTTTGTATGCACTTGCGTGTTATTTATGCGACCCACTAAAATGAAGCCTGCTTCTTATTTAACGCGTCAAGGTGGTCCCGGTTCGGGTCGAACAAAGCAAGCTTTAGCCTTGTGCAGTATGATTCCGGGTATAAAACACTTCAACATAACCGATCTTCTTCGCACCAAGGTCCTCGACTCCCTAGTTGGTGGGGCTCAAAAGGACTGGGACGTCGTTGCAAAACGCGTTCATAGTAGTGAACCGCCTTTAGAATACGTGAGTTTCTAGTCCAGCCATATATTTTTTTAGTAAATTGATTATATTTGGCAAGTTATTAAGCTATGCTTCGGACGAACTTTTTTCAGTAAAAGAAGTCCGTCTTAGGAAGCAGATGCAGTAGTCGTGTATTCAGTCATTGGTCCCGTATTATACATTTGTCGGGAAAGATGCAATTCTTCAGACGCCCAAAAACAAGTACTCAGGATTTCTATTTTTCAAATATTTCTGTTCATAAAGTTTAGCATAAATTTCACATATATGTTTTCTTAAAATGATAGGTATATTTAGAAGGGAATTTCCTACTTCTCCTCTTTGTTTTAGGATCGGCTCATACCGGAGTATTGGGTAAGTCCTAAAAAGTTATAAAATTACGAAGCCTTAGCGTACTTTTCTAAAAATCTATTTGAACGGAGCATTTGCGGCCTTTTTAGCATAAACACCCGCTTCATAATCACCGCTAACTGTGTTATATTTTACTTGATATACAAAATTCCGGTTAATTAACCACTTTATTCAGCGCAGTCTACAAATTCTTGTTTAAAGAGCAATTAACAGAATTTTTGAGATCTTCCACGGGAAACATAGGGGGGGGGGTAGGCTACGAAGTTGAAACTCCAGTGAATATTCCCTCATTAGGAAGTCGCAAGTAGTAGAGAAATTTTTATTATTTCTTGAACGTTTGAAAGAGGTAATTTCATTTATGTTTACCTTTTTATGCAAAGTTTCAAAAACTATTTAATTAATAATGGCCTGCCCTGAATTTTTTCTGGAAAATATACCGGTTGATTTTTTCTTGGTTTTATTTTCTCAAATTAACAGAGATCCAAAACTATAACTGGTCATTTATTGAACCGCAGCTTTACGAATTAAGGCAGTTAGATTTGCCATATTCCTAGGCGTAGAGAGATTTTACAGGTCCCCAAGAACTTCCTTGCAAGTTAGTCGATTCTTTTTTGGGAGAACCACGCATTTTGACCCATTCGATCTCGTATTCAAAGAAGTAAACTTTTGAGTATTTAACAGTCAATAAGAATTCTCTACCCTTTTTGATTACATACTTTTGAGGGGATTATAACCTATGCATAGACAGTTAAGACTCTTGTTGCGTTCATACGTTATTTTGTAAATGACTTGCCAGCTGAACTGCAGCAATTTATTTGACCTACCTCTTCGCATTAATGAAGATAAGGCTCAATGACCACTAACAATTCTGCTCGTTATATGCTTGTTTGTGTAGAGATAGTATTTTGATAGGCTTGCGAGGGATAAACACCGAAGGCTTCTTTGATAAATCCTTACCAACCCAAAGCTTTTGCCCGATAAGCGAATTGTGCCACAAAATGTTTCGTCACTAAGAATTGAATTTGTGGACCGTTGCCAGGTCTCCAAGCACAACCCCCGTGTTATTGAGAAAAAGTAGATGCGATCACTGGGATCCACTTTTTCAATAAGTTCTTGTGACTTTCATGATCGCTTGTATCTGCAACCTTGGTATTCCATATGTCATCGTTTCTTACCTCCCCGCTCAATCAGAAGATTGCCTATCCTAGTTTCCAACTGTTGCCTGACACCTTTAGGATATCCAAGTTGATATTCTACGCGAGGAGTTTATCAAACTTGCCAACACTGCAACTATGGTGATTATTGAGGGTTATCTCAATGACGAGAGTCAAATCATCACATTCAACCAAAATGTAAGTGTCTATTTTGAAAATTTATCTTTTATCTCCATCCTCCATTGTGTGGAGGAGGCTGATATCAACCAGCAAGGTCTAAACATAGGCCTGGCGAATTTATACCTCGAATTTATACCTCGAGCGTCAAGTCACGGGTTGGCCATCGCTTCGGTTGCAATTAAATCCTTACAATGGGTGTTTCTGACTTAAGAGAACATTTAAGGCAGAATTGGCCATGCTAGTCTTCCTTTCTTTGTTGGAAACCTATATAATTGGCTATACTTTGTCCCTCAACCATTTGTGAGGGGGGCAGACTAAAATTGTCTGTGCTCCACCCTTCCATCGATACAGGCCAGTTTGATGTGTTTTCTGAATCTCTTTTGAACTGCTCACTGTCATCACTTGCTCTTTTAAATCAAGGTGCAGAAACTGCCTGTAGCAAGCACTATATCAAAATTAGGTAGGTAAACCAACAGGGTGATAGCAAGAGAACCTGTATACCTACCTATATATGCGGTCCGGGGTGAAGTTAGATATTGCAGCCTGTGTTATCAGTTGGTTAAACATTGATTTTAGGTTATGCCTGTGATGACATTAATTACCTTATGCTGTTAAATCTATCCTCCTTTCTGGCATACCGTGGCCTCAGTAAACTTAAGCAACTTACCTATGCTTGTTTGAGCAAAACTGCTAATTTTATCGGTTTTTCAAGAGGGGGATCTGTACTGCGTCGAGACCTACAAACATTACAAGAATGAGTCAGTCAGCTCAGCCACCAAATAGAGTTGGTCACTTTCGAGCACTTATCGATTTCCAAAGGGAATTTTCTGCGTGATTTATTTGTCTTTCCCCAAACTAATAAGGGGGCAAGGCAAGATCTATGGAAAATTTCTGCCAAACAGAGACCAAGAGAGAATCCAAAAGCTTTACTTCTAAGAAGATTGCCGTAACGCTCCAATACATTGATTTATTGCCTTGCTAAACTTAGAGCGACTGGAAATTTCGCAGGAAACGGAAGATAAGATAATAAAACACGGAACTTTGGATTTATTTGCTAGTGTTACTTACAGAAGCATGCATTCTGCCGATAGTGTATGCCCCTCCGAGCCCATTTCAGGGAATTTTAAGGACTCAAGACGTTCGTAGATATATCTCTTAAGAGCTCTCGGATGGAGAATATAATTGGAGGTTCTTCCCGACATTCAAATATGAAGAAAATAGTGGGGGCAAGCCACTCATTAAAAATTCTAACTTTTCTTAACGTAGTGTAGAAAATAGAAAAAAATAACACAAGCAGTGCTTGTCCCTTTCACAACGGTCATGCTACTGCTGCTTGGTTCACTCATTCCCGTAATCTGATTTGATAAATGTCTAAAATTTTTAAATTATAGACTATACAAACTATGAAAAAAACAACTGACTTAAATTAACTTTCTGCTAACAAACCAAACATTTATTTCCGGAGTTTGGAAAAATCACAGGTTTTTTTGCGACGCGAGTTAAATTATCGAATCTTTGCAAAAGGCTTTCTCAAGAGGAAGTATTTTTTCTGTTTCTACGCGCAGTCTTATATCATTGGTCCATGAGGCAGGTTCACCTCCGTAGGAAAGAGCTCCTAAATTTAGCTAACCACTTTGAGAGACTACGCATATGAATTTGCAGCTAGGGCGTTCCCAGCATGCCCACGTTCTCTGAATATCAAGGAAGGGGTACCGAAAGTTAGGCAAAAAGTAGTTACTTGCTTAATTGCCCTGCATTTGGCTAAGTTTGAGGAGAGAATCGCTGAGCTCGCTGTGTTTTGGGACACCAGCGACCTTAGTGCTTAAATAGTTCTTTTTTGTGGGAAAAATTCCCAGTTTGAGAAAACATTAACTATATGCTACCCCGCCCTTTATTTAACAGTTGTCTACCGATGCACAAATAAGAGCTTTTTAATGGAGATTCGAAGGGACACTAATCAAGTACAGAATTTCGTTTACTTTTTAAGGATGTTTGTTTTTTATACCACCAGCCGTAACGTTGAATTGCATGTTTATGCAATAACAAGAACTGATGGAAGTCGACATCCGGTTATTACAGCTACGCATATGAAAAAATACCCTATTCCCCCAAGTCTCATCTAATAACATTGAAACGTCGTTTCATTAATTGGTGATTTGCTTTACTAACCTTTAGTATGTTATGGTAGTTGGGTATATGTAAGTATATAGGGGCGAAAAAAATTAACTGCATGTCAGTATAGGTTAATGTTCGACATTGTTGACCTCATTCTCTGATATTTAATCCGGCAATTTATTCTATACTGTATGCTGATTTCAAAATGACAGAACCTTGTACGTTAAGGAACTTCTTAAAGATGTAGCTTCGTTGACGGGACAGTATTTGTGCACATCATCAGTGTATTTACCTAACATTTTCAGATTTTACAGTTACAAACCAGTTACAGTTACAAACCACTTTAAAGGCAGACTGGAAATCAAAGCCACTATGGCGATGCAGTTGCTTATTCGCGAGACGTTTTGTCTAATATAAAGGCGTTATCTGTTCGCATTATACACATGAGTACTTGTGACCTAAACAGTGATCCGCGTAAATTACGAGTAAATTTATAATAAAAGTCAAATAAAAGTGTGGCTTTTGTCCGAGAGTATTAATTTTTTGCACGAAATTTTATATTCTTACATTTCTAATGGCTTTCTATATTTTTTTCAATTGTGCTTCCTGTTTTACCTCTAAAATCTTTTTTATGAGCTTTTTTTATTTGTTAAATGATCTAATACGACAGAATTCTAGAGTACGTTTTACGGTCCGATGGAAAAATGTACAGTCTGTGGTATATTACTATCGTCCACATACTGTCCGTTTGCGAAAACAGACATTTATTTTAAAGTCGTAAGGGAGTTCTTAAGAAGAGATTGAATGCATAGCATCTACATTTGTTATATAAATTCAATATTAAATGCTACGATATCCTCCTTTTGCTTACATTGGAGGTAATTAGAGGACTGAGGGTTACCTAACGGTTTCATTGTTGTATACTCTTTACTTTAATAAATTTTTAACGTAGAAAACCTTTTGAATCCTCTAAACTTCCGATGTTACCTATGCATAGATTGGTGGGGCTGATCTCATTGTTCTCCTGGACTGTGAAGAAAGCACATTGAACCAGCGGCTATCAAAACGGGGCGCCCGAATCCGACGTGTGGAAGATGAAGGTCATATCATCAACCAGAGAATTAACTTCTTCAAACAAGTCACGCTTCCCGTGGTGCGATACTTCGATGAACTTGGCAAACTGGTCATTGTAAGTTATAAATTTTTCCTTTAAATTAAAGGTCTGAGATACGATCAACTTTTTATTGAGACATATTTTGTGAAAATTTACACTTTTTTCAAATATGAAAGATTTGGCTTGAGGGTTCTTTGGTCATGTTATTGCATGTATCCTTATTCAGAGAATAAAAACAAGAATGGCTGTACAATGAAACTGAAAGCAAAAGGGATTCATGGGTGGGTTAAATAAAGCGCTGGACCACATATTCCGCAAAGAATAAAAGCCTAAAATTAGACGTATGCCATTAGCTTGTTTAAGTACTGCAAAAGCCGGTGAAAAGTCGACTGCAAAATGCAAAAAAATACGAAAAACGGAATTGGCTAAGTAGTCCAATCGCAGGCAACCCACAAAGTGACATCAATTTAAAACCAGGGCACTAAGGAATTAACAATCCATCAGAAGCAGAACACGTAAAATGACTTGAATGAAATGAAAAAAGATAACAGAAAATTACTCGCCAAAGTAGTAAATGTAAGTTAATGGGCAGCATAGGACCCATTATGCGTGTCTTTGTGAACTAATGTTAAAAGGTAAAGCTAATCTTATAACCTGTATTCTAAACTCTTACCTTAATTTTTGAATCCATTACCCCCAACCAAAACTTTAAAACACGAACCCTGACGCTATCCCTAATCTGAACTCTAAAGCCATAACACTAGCTTCAAAACCCCAAAATTAATACTAACTGTAAACCCGGACCTAAATTCTAAACCGAATCGTTAATTTAAAAGCCTAAAAATAATTGTGCACTTAAAACGCTAACCTCGTACCCTTAACTTAAAAGCCCCTTAATGACCTAGTCCTAACCTGAACGAAGTCTTAGCTTAAACAGCGTTTATATTGTTCTTCCGCAAGGGTCTCCCCAACCAGCTACTAAAGTAGTGCAGAATTTATTTTTTGTCCGTTGCTATCATTGAAATTTGGAAATGAGAAATCCGAGTCTTAGAAAAACATTATATGTAAAGTTTTATGCGGAACTTTTCCACTTGGAGCTATATGCACATGGACTCATGTATATATGCACTCGAAATTTATGATGTTTTTGAAAAAAAAACAGAATTCAAGGTAAACAACAGTCAGTGGAAGGATCTCCATGTCTCACAATAGTTGACTTTGATTCTGAAAAAGCGCTCCCAATTTTAAAGATATTTTTCGGAGTCTTCTGAAATTAATATTCAGCACTAGTTTGCATACTTTTTTACAATTTCTCCCAGCTATGTGCACCCGCTGTTTTTTTAGGTAAGACAGGGTCATCCTGGTTACCCAACAAATAACAGGAAAGCTTTAAAGGCTGCTTTGGGGCAGAAGGCGGGGTGGTCTCTTAAGCATTTAAAATATGGGGACCAGCTCTTACGCGTGCGAGGGCATACAAAGCTTGTCTCATCGATTGCATTACCCTGTGTTTACGCTTAAAGGAAGATGCGGATTACCTCCCGATGTTAACCGTCGCATGGGCGTGTCCCGACTCACGGTTTTTGATAACTGGCCGAATCGTAAGACTGGACGTTTTTGTCTTCTCTTTTTAAATCCCCTCCCACTAACAACTTGCAGTTTCAAATCGGCCAATTTTTATCCTTTAACTCTTATACAACCTGCAATTATAATGTTAAAAATGTTAAGCGTCCTTCTACTGGTTGTCAACTTTATTCAATAGCTGTGATGCTGGAGAACACACCGGTCTAACCGTAACGGTTAATAAGGACAGCATTTTTGCATGCGACCGAACCATTTTCGAATTTCCTCTGTGCTCTCTGTCGAATTAAGAGAAAATATGTGCCGGTTTGCGAAATAACCATTTTATTCCCTTTTAAAACCCCCTTCTCGAAACGTTATAGACAGGTCTGATCTTTTTCCTCAAGGTGCCAGCTGACCGCGAGGCTGATCTTGTGACGAAAGACCTTGTCTACCTCATCGAGTACTTCCTCGCAAAAGGGTCGCCGCCAGGCCAACAACTCGGCTCATGTAGAGGTTCCGCTGATGGAAAACTACTCGAATGTAAGCTTGTAGGCCTGTATGCGGATCCTTTTAGTGTGTACTGGACAAGGAGAGTGCCGCAAAACGAATTCAGGCAAATTTTCGTGGATATATTTGTCGAAAACAGATACAGCAGGTAAGTTTAAATAATCTCTTAAAAGTTAATTGTGTTGCCATTTGCAAAAAACCGTTGGTGAAATAAATCTTCGTACATGTTTCATACTGTCATGGTAAATTCTCCAGATACAGCCATTTAATTTTCTTAGTTCTTAAATTCTTTTATAGTCATCAGAGTTCCTCATGGGCAAATTTGACACTACGAACTAAAGCAATGAAACAGAAACCCACATTGAATCAACTGTCTTTTTAAGAACCCGACACGAGTAATAATAAAGGTTTTTTGCATTTGAAACAACTGACGACAGGAAACTTTCCAGGCAGATGAACCTTTCTGACGAAAACAAGGGAGACTGGTTGAAAATGTTCCACTGTCTATATTACAACCCACTCTGTTAGCGATCGATGAGCGTTCATCAACGAACGCAAGTCAATACTCCCGATCTAAACGGGCAAGACAACGAGTCCGTGGCTCAATGGTTAAAGCGTTGGACTTCTGCTCAACGGGCCACGGTTTCGAGACTCGGGTGGTGCACCTTCTGAAGTTGGGTATGACTGACTGATTACGGCTAATGAACTAGAAATGGTCATTCCAGTCTCCCTTTTTATGCCGGCAGTATTCATCTGCCTTTACTACTAGCAGTTGTGCAGCTGCTGTCGGGGCTCAAGAGCGAGCCCCAAGGCAGAGCGGAACGAGTGAGTTTCGTTGGTGATCGGTGTAGTGTCACTTAACCAAGGCACATTCCGTCCAACAACGTGGTACGCCTTCGCTAATGACGCACAGACCATGTCAGTGCGTTTTGTAGAGTGGGTTCAAAACGGATGGAACTTAAGAGGAGGAAAAAACTTATTGTTCTGCCCGCTAATGCGCTACGAACATCTTTCAAGAGGACCCGAGCGGACTAAAGTGGGAAATCCAAAGTTCCAATTGATGACAGAGAATTTTACGGAACACCACGGAACTCACAAGTCAAAGCAGTAGCAAGTCGGTTGAATAAACTACCGAGAGAATTCGGGAGTCAAACCTACCATCACAGAGAATTAAAGGAGTCAAATGAAACCAACTGCTGCGGTTCATGCTCGATTTCATGGTCTAAGGAAGATATGTCAATCACATTTTCAGATTTATCCCACCGAATTCGGAGTATGAAGTCTTGAGCAAGAAACTTCAGGAGGCATACGACGAAACGCAAAACCCGCTCGAAATTGAGCATCGCATGTGGATTTTCAAATTTTCTAAAGAAATTACTTCAGCCTTGCATCATCAGTGGGCTCCCTGGTTTCTCGTTTGGTGGCAGAAATGGTCCTACAATAGATAAAGTAATGTTTTCATCCGGCAGTAACCGGTCTTTTTACATCGTTACGTTGAAGACATGTTTGTTATCGCAAGGAAAAACATATCGCAGAATTTCCATTATCTCTTCAGTCAATCTTCCTATATTGACAGTTCACAAAAACAGAATAAAAGGAGTAGCTCCTGCCCTTCCTTGCTGTGCTCTTCAGGTGACAACCGTTGGCATGAAGAAGACTACCACCACGCACCTTCTCAGTTTCTCCAGCAACTTTCTGATGGCCCACAAACGAAGTCTCGTGAAAACATTTCTCAAATGAGTCCAGACTCACCGCAGCATACCGGAAAATAAAGCACATGAAGCTCGGTATCTCCGCGACTGCGGAATGGCTATCCGAAAGGCGTTCACAAGCCAGTACCTACGTGGTAGTCCCCAAGAATTCAAATGGGAACATTACCTATGTGATTCCGTGCTTTGGAGACGGCCAAGTGCATTGTTAGGGGTTTAGATGCTGGAACTGTACACCAGTCTAAAGCTAACATGTGCAGCAGGGTCATGAAAATCGCGGATCGATTAAAACCGAGGAGCAGCCAGGCGTAGTGTATCGTATCCTGTGCCTAAAGTGTCCTTGTAATTACACACGTCAGACTGAACGCAGGTTCAGATCGTGCGTACATGACGATAGGTTCTCGAAGTATCAAAGTTAGTTGCTCACACCTTCGAAACGGGTCACGAGTTTAACCCTGCATCAAATAATAAAAATTTTACGCCGGAGGGAAGACAAGTCGGGAATTGATTGAAGCCCGCTCTTTGGAGGTGAACCCAGTCAATCGATAAATTGACCTGGCGTAGGCATACAGAGCCTTGTGTAGTCACTTCCAGACCTACTATGCCACTAGTTGATAAGCTAATTTGCCGTTTACCTGTTTTTGTTCTTATCTCCGACGCTAAACTTCTTCCTGAATTCTAATGTTCAGAAAAATAAAAGTGTTTCTAGCGTTCGAGTAGTTTCCCTCCTTACTCATATATACAACTGGTATTCGAGCATTTATCTTCATCGGTGAAGATAGATCTCTTTTGTATGTCAAAATGAATGTCAAGTCATTAAACCTGTTTCACGCACGTGATACTTCGATAGGAAAGTGATTAAACAGGATTTATCTTTATTCTTGGGATACCGGAGCCACCAAAAATGTAAGCAGACCCCTTATTTAAGTCTCCTATATCGGATATCATTTTGGAACTTTATCCGGTGCTTTGAAGCATTGCTGCCTGTGTTCTAACTTTCTCATTGCACAGCAGATAAGCAAAGTTTGTTTTATTTTAAACTGATTACTTTTTTGATATTCAAAGTTTTGACTGAACATGTGCACATCACTCCTGAGTATGCATGATTACCTTATCTTGCATATTTCACTTTTATCAGCAAACTGATCAGGCCTTCTGTTGTTTTATTTGCCTAAGTGCATTTTTTATTAAAAGATTTATTGGACCTAAACCTACCCTTGTGTAAGTTACATGATGCTAATTTTTTTTGACGCGCCAAAATATTCTACCGTCCCATTCTTCGGTCTTGGCAAACTTACCCGTTGGAATATTTGGTGCTAGTCTGACATGCGTGTTTTGAATTAAAATTTAAAAGCTCCATACGCCTTATTTCAAAAATTTTCAAAGCTTTTTAATATTCTGGTCTGCACTGCCGCCTGTATTAGTAGATCTTACCAACCATCTGTACTGATGCGACCAATTGGTACCAGTTTTCCAAGCATTTTTATGTGCTTATTCATATATAGTTGCGTTTTTCTGTCTACTTAACAGATACTAGTAGGGCATATTTCGCAAATAATAGAATTTTCGTTGCATTCTATAGGTTGGTCCGCGTCAGAACAACGAGGCCCTGAAATCAGGTTTGACTATTCGTTAATAATTTTGCAGTTGCTTCTCCTACCCCATCAACTAGCTCAGCTTGAAAACTTTCAACTGATTTTAGAACTTCACAATCAAGAACGACAAATAATTTCTGACGTTATGTTCTTCTTCCTACTTGGTAGGTTCCCGGATTCCCTACAAGCTTCTCAGCAGCCACATAGCTCTAAATGCATAATCTTGACGACTATTTTTTACAATATTTTCTTTGATTACTACCTAGATATGACCTGTTATTTTACGGCTTCCTTTGAATCAAACTTTTAAATTTCTCACCATTACCGATATCTGCTGTCATTCTCATTTGGAGTAGCTTAAGACTGCCAGCAATCAGTTATTGAATAATCTTTTCTTAAAATTAGACTGACCAATAGAAGATTGTTTCTCGAGAAGCCAAAGGTGTTCACAAATACTGTCAAAATTGGGGGAAATTTACTTCATAATTGCGATGCCTGGCAACTGTCACTGAACTTAGCGTGCGACCGTTATGCGTAATCCATTCCTCCTAACCCAACAGGGTTTTCTGACAGGATTACTGCTCTAGTTCGGTTGGTTGAAGTCTTTCCGTTGTTTGGGAGGGGTACTATAAAGTCTTTGGTTAAATGAAGGAATTAATATGACTGGGAATAAGGTGAAGCATCAGTATTCAGCAAACAGTATAGCTTCAAGTTTTTAATTTCATGTATTTAACTCAACGTTTTGTACTATGTGGGTTTTCGAAGTCCATAATGAACAAATTAGCCGAACCCCTCAGTTGCGTTGTGAGTTGACAAAAAAATCGGTGAATCACCTGCCTGCTCTTGTAGATAGTATTCGTACTGGAAATATGGTGATCAACAGGAATAAATAATGCTTAAATGGAATATTCCAGGAAGGCTTCTAATTCCATGCTGTAAAAGTCACATTTCGCGAAAGAGATTTGCGACTGCCTCGGAGAAGCACCCTCTATTTGTATTTCTTACATAACTCCCCAGTTTTTCTCAATCAGTAAATTCCGGGGTTGTTTATTGTACAAAGTCAATTTGTATATTTCAGTGTTTATTGACTGTTACCTCAATGTACGTGTGCTTATCTGAGCACGACCTATCATCTGTAGGATTTCGAGCCTACTCTTATGTTTCAGCTGTCTAACTTGGAGCAGGTCAGTTTATTCAAGGGTCCATAGGCGCAGAACAAAATTAGATATGAATATTTGGGCCGAAGTCTATCAGCCACTGTGGGGTAATCATGCAGTATTCACAAGCTGTCAACGGGCAGTCAGTAATCTAACTTACACAGCACAGGTACTGGCTAAAAGCCCAGACACGTGTTTCGCTGGTACTAGCCCAACCCTTCGCAACTGTGTCATGCAGCGGCAAAATACCGGCGAAATACGTGTCTGGGCTTTTAGCTAGTACCTGTGCTGTCAGTATAGTGAATAATTTCCTATAGCTCACGTTTGTTAAATTTTAAAGCTTTTTTTACCTCTCATCCCTTTTCTTCACAGCTCCTCCTGGATTCGGGAAAAACGTCTTAGCTAAACAACTTGCTGCCGAACAAAATCTCAAACTTATCAGGCTAAAAGATTTGGTTCATCCCGAAGAATCAAATGTGAGCTTTAAGTCGGGTTTTGTTTTGTTCCTTGGATAAGTTAATGCTTTCAGTTTTAAAAAGTTTGGCCAGTTGAGTTTATTTACATAACTCTAGTTTACATAATACTACTTTCAGAGTCCTTCTCAGTTCAACTGCTTTTCTGAACCCTTTTTTATAACTGCCTAAAGCACAGCCGATAACTAGCTTTTTTAAACTTTTGACCTCGAGAGATTTAGACGCTTAAAAGTTGTCCCCGATAAGGATAATGAGGCAGCCCGCTTCTCGAATTTACTCTGTTGACTAGTGGAGAATCTAGTATTTGTATATGGGTCACTCCTAATCGTGACACTGCAAGGCTCAGCCGACTTTCACCTCTAACTTAACTGAATGTTTTATTTCGAACTGGAATGTTATGAGTGAGAAGCTACAATCAAAATGAGGTTTTGCCAATGTTTCCCTGTTCACGATTCACAACAGAAAGAAAGAAGCAGTCGAGGAACACGAATCTACCCGGCGACCGTAGCATTATGCTAATTCAACCTAGTAACATGCACAATTTGTTTTTTTTTAAATGTGTGATAAAACTCACGGCTCCCGGTGTGAGCCTTGTAGCTCGGTTGGCTAGAGTGGTGACTGTACTAAAGCCTTCCTCATGCTGGTGTGGGCACGAATCCCACCGAGGCCGCCAAGTTTTTCACAAGTGGATCAAATGAATGAAATAGTACTCGAAACATTAGTTGATTTTTAAATTTCTATAGAAAGTCATGCAAGAAATACAGACCAATAAGACTACCTGTCTATTCTGTCTGCGGAAAACACAGAGGCGCATTTAATTTTATTCGGCATCATTTTGATCCGCTGTTAAATTAAAGTGGGTTTTGCGTGAAACTGTTATTTAGTTATCACATTCGCAGTCCTCGTGGTGTTTACTAAAACCCAGGATGATTATAGCTACAATACACTAATTGAACACGGTTTCTGTAAGTAAATAGAGGAAATAATGGCGTATCTCGTAATGTCTTTTTCACGCAGTTCAGTTATGCTATATCGGCTCACTTTTTTATTCAGTAAATACCCATGACCTCGGTGACCCGTTATGCGCAGGCTTTAAAGTGACCTCGGTCAACTCTTTCGTGTGTGACTCTTTCGTGTTATTTACTAAAAAACGATGTCAACAGAATTGACCTCCATGTTAAACTGCTTGTGCTGTTTGGATTATCGGTCAAAAGTTAGTGGAGTACTGACCAGAGGATAGCATTGTTATCCTGTATCGATGAATAGCGAGGAAAAACTCTTTTTTAACTTTCAAATGAGCCTGCAATAGAGGAATTATGCTTATTTAAGGAATGTGGATGGGGAGCTGTAGTCATGTCTGTAATGCCTTAAAGATTCAGCATAAATGGTTTCATGTTAGACCATTTCTTATACCCCAAGTTCTATAAATCTGCGCAAAGTGGATAGTTGTATCAGCGCCAATAAACCATTGTACCGCATTTGGAGGTGTCCTTTCAAAGACAAAAGGAAAAGTACCTATGGCTGAAAGAAGCAGTGAACATCACCTATCGTCAATTAGTTAGCCATGGGGTGTTGGTATTTGCGTTAACATCTTTGCAAGAACCTTAATAAAGTAGAGCCGACGGTAGGCCAATACTTAACTCACATATTATTTCAATTTATTTTCCCTGTCTCAATGAACTCACTCAGGTTTTTCAGAAGGGTCGGGCAAAAACTCATTTCTTACGTCCAACTCCTCAGAAAACTGTTTCTTTTAATTGCATGTCTAAGGAAAGGACGTATTTCCTTTGTAAGATTTTTGTTATATTGGAAATGCTTTTGACGCTGTCTTGATGAGTCGTTTGGCCCGTCCTTCTTAGGTTTATTAGTGGTGCGATACATCTCACGTTAAAACCTTGTTTGGTATTCGACAGACCCCTTCATGAGAACGTGCAGGGAATTGTGGAATTTCTTTACGCAGCATGTGTTTGGAAGCCTTAAGAACAAGTGAAATCGCAGGTCTTATTTCAAAGTATGTCGGTAAAAGGCAGGATCGCTCATTGTTCTCGGAAGGTATAAGTCAATTCTTATAGTCATCAAACATTTTCTGAAAATATGCATATTATTGAAGCATTTATTCGTTATTGAGATTTTCTGAAAGGTGCTCATTCAAATTCGGTATTTTGTTGTATAACAATTTCCTCTGCGTTATACTCGATAAAAATCAGTTAAACCACCTCAACGAGATAACCTTTATCTTTGAAAGAGTATCGAAAAATATTGGGTTTGGCGTATACTTTTTGTCTGCGTCTGACCAAGGTCTATCGACGTTTATATCGTTGGTCATTACCCTTTGGATAAAGGGAAAGTGGCCTACTTTTTGTCTTTGCCAGCATTGTAACTTACACACCTTTGATATATTTGTCAAAAACGGGGTCACCTAGCGCCCAAAATGTCTGTACCATGACGTCCTTGATAATCAAGACGCAGCTGCAATTATCTTCTCGAATTGTTAACATTCGAAGCTGCATGTACTGACGCAGAAGGCCACTAAATATCTAACTTTCCATGTCAATTTTTAGCCTTCTAACAAGATCTCTTCCTTGAAGTTTTTAGAAGTTCTCTTTCATGCTTACGTGAATACTGGCTATTTGCCTTTGTTTAACGAATAGGTATTCATCAAAATCCCACTTTTTGCAAATAACTATTTTAGCCTCCATACAGGAAACCGTTACTTGTAGCCACACCAGCTACCTCACTTTTGCCATCATGCTTATCCATGTTTGCGATCCTTCAGGAGCAGTGCTATAACTATTTTTGAATTATATTTCTTCCTACCCAAGGACAAGATGTTTCAACGCCTGAATGTAATAGTAAAAAGAGTCGCAAAAGAAAATACTCGATTTCTGATGGTTGGCTTCCCGATGGATTTGGAAATGTTCTCACAATTCAAACAGCAGGTAGGCAAAAACAAACCTCGAAGCTGGGGGCATTTCCCTCTGTTGTGTCCACAAAATGAATTTCCGTTCATTTCTAACTTATTTATTTCGCGGACCCTTACCTACTTTTCTGATGGAAGCTAATTTGAAACTCCTATTCATCTATGAGAAATACAGTCTTCCATGCTTACCTACAGCAGAAAGTCAACAAAAGTTAACGAAACATCGCAATCGCACTACCATTGTGGTAAAACATCGATCAGGCATGCTGGGAACCAAAATTGCACTCCCTTACAAACGCGTCCTCTCCATCAGACTTGATTATTTTTTGATTAGAAAAACAGTTCCACTTTTGTGGATAGTGTACGTTTCCGAATTTTGTCATCATAATTTTTATCTTATGCCTAGTTCTGGTCGGCTTAGCAGTCTAATGCAAGGCGCTGTGGACCAACATACCGATAGTCCGACCGTCGTTTTCTTCGATATCCACCGTATTCACCACAGCGGGGCAGTCCCGGGACAGTTAATAGCTCGAGATTTTAGTGAGCGTATACTTGCTCTGCATCTACCTTACTCTCTGTTCCACTCCCCCCACCTGGGCCCAGTGTCAAGAGATAGCCAAGAAGACCGGAGATGGGCGAGGACGCATGCCCACACAACACAAACAAGAACACTACAACACAAGAGCGGGTCGGCTCGGACCCCAACAGATTGGGAATGCCATCAGAGGCCACATCAAAGGGGAACCATTGCAGCCTGACTCTCAGTCCGCCAGTCAGCCACTTCGCACAAACGCACACTGGGCTGACCACGCGGTCCGAGTTATCCCTTCGATTGGCTACCGTCCAAGCAACGCCTTTTAGCGCACTGTGGTGGTCTCAAGCGCGTCAGCTTGTTTATAGTGAGGAAAATGCGCTGATCCATCGACCTTACCCTTTCCCTCACCCCCAGAATCAGGCCACTGTCCGAGCCGGTCAGTTGTCTAATGTGGGAGTGGACGCAGTGGTTGACAGGGCCGGAGTACCCGTCTTCGCACCCCACATAACGAGCTGGTCCCCTTAACGCACAAACCAGGATTTCCAAAACCAGGGGGACCAACTTACCATTTAGTGTGATCAGGTGGACTGTTAAAATCAACTGTTCTACCCACGGACTTCGATAACTCTTCGACACTTTGGTACTCATAATTTCCATAATGGTGGTCTGTTCTATGCAAGGTTTTTCCGAAAGTGTATGGGTGTATTACGCTAAGTAGGTGAACCTATCTTTCTGATGTCCCTATAACCAGCATTCAAAATTGTCTCAAAGAAAGAGATGAGTCTACAAAGATAGAAACGTTTATCACTGTCTAAGAGACACCAATACATGTATAAAGACGATTATAATGTATATACCAGTCCTTCAGAGGCAACTGGGAGGCCCATGTGAGCGAGGAGCATTCTGAAAGTAATCTCATCATGGAATTTCACATTAACGAGATTCCTCAGTGAACAAAACTCCAACCCTACGTCTTAAGTGGGCGAAAATGCTTACCCGAGTGTGCAATACATGACAAAATTATGTCATAGACGAAGTGCACGACCATTTCTAATGGTGAACACGTAGATTCACTGTTTAAAAAAGATTGAAAATTCAGTCCACCCTAAAAGCCCGTACTATCATCGGCAAAAGTGAACGGTACCTCTAATGAAGGTAGCCACCCCGCTGAGTATCATGGATGACGGGAATTAATATAACCTAAACATTAAAGGGAACCACCTTTAGGAGGTAACTGCAAGTGTTCCTGCTTTTGATTATGAGCATGTTTTGGTCAAGGGTTTCCATCACACCATTTAGTGCTTGCCAAATTACCCCTATGTGACGAGTTGGGAGTAGTTATCCCGCATAGAATGCCAGTATGGTCCACCTGACTTATTTTAATGCTAAATTCTATAAGAAGTCCAAAGTACTGCATTGACCACAGCACGTTCGAGCGTGGTCTTGTGCCCTTTCATCAACGTCCATTAAAGTCTAAAATAGCTCTGTTGAAAGATATTGCATGTATTTTTTCCATTCTTTGTTACCTATATTCTAACCTGAACGACTTGGCTTTTTATTTGGGCCGGTTGACTGAAGCTACAACAACGAAGATGTATTAACCACTTCAAATAAGGAGCTGGTGACCGCGCATTGCTCGCAAGGCTGACATGATTCTGTTCGCGTTCTCGTCAATGGCACGAATCTGGAATTGCCAAACAGGAATTCCTCGTGCGCTGGCCGATTGTCGTTTATCCAAATCACCCATTGGCTACGCTTTATCCATTTATAACCGGCTTCTAACCAACTGCAGATCAATCGGGTCGAAACCCGCACTCTGCCCGAAACACCGAGCAATGTCGGGTTTACCCATGCGAAAATGTTAGCTCCTGTCAAGCTGGAGATTTTGTTTCAGAAAAGTCACTAACTGGTCGTAATCGCGTCTAGGTATATAGTGATGATGCTACGAAATAATGTGCACTGCATAATGCCACCCCTCTCTTCCTCGCTCTCTCTCTCTCTCTCTCTCTACAGGTGACACAATATCTGCACATTCTCTTCCTGGATGTCGATTATTCGACGGCTCAACAAAGGTATCGCGAGAACTCAAAATTACCTAACGAAGAAAGTGCGCTTGTTGATTCTCGCTTTCTTTCGAAACTTTCTCGGTTTTATGAGGAATCCATGGTGCTTACTGAAGTCATAGACACTCACACACATTTACGCAAGGTAATATGCAGTCACGCATGGGAAGTGTTAACTTTTTGAATAATTTGCAGTTCACTTCTTCTGGTTTATCGTGAATGATGAAGTAATTTTTGTTTGAGCAGGTTTGCCAAGAGAAGCTAGATCGATATAATGTACTGCATTCAGTAACTTAACAGCAGGAGGGCATATTTCCCGCACAATAGCTGGTTTACAATGAGCTGGTTTGATTCCTGGAAGGCATACAATTTACAACTGCAAATTTCCCTACAAGTGTTCCCTGGTTTGGTTGGAGAGGTATCGTTTACTTGGCTATTTTTAGCTTAGAGACCTTCGAGTTTTATCGAAGATGAGCTTATACAATCCTAACAGTCATTGTTATTTTATGGAGCACTTGACCCCGCCTGCAAGCATTGCTGAAAGTATACTTATAAGCACACGAAAAATCTAAACAACGTCATCCGAGGTCAGTTTGCCTCCTTACAGTTAGTCAAGAAGCAATTCGTCTGTCTAGTGTGGATATTTTAGAAACATTCCTGAAATTTTGTTTTTTTTAGTGGCCCGATAGTTGAAGAAAGCTCATCGTGTGCCCCAGAACAGGGTTGGTGCAGGGTGGTGACTTGTGCGTGAATTAGTTTATAGTGAGACAGACTTGCATAGCATCTGTAATACTCTCTCCCCCCTCACCCACCTGGGCTCAGTGGCATGACTGGATGTCATCTCGAGCGCAGGGGCTAACGCAGCTAGACAGTCCATCTGCGAATGCTGCAGATTAGATCCGTAGAATAGATCCGGATTTTAAAGCACCATTCTTATCGCACATAATTTGGGGTGCTATAAAAACCACATTCTGGAGGAACCATTGAGCCCGACTCTCAAAACTATGAGGATCGAGTAACCTCGTTAGGTTTCATTCCTTTACGTTTTGATATAGTTTAAAGTGCGCCTGACAAATGTACTGTGTTGCGGGGATGGACCCTCTAGAGTCCACCTCAATTACTCTTCCATCTATCATACACCAGTCGACTGTCCGAGCCTGTCAGCCATCTGTTGCTGGTACGGTAAATACACTAGACCAATAACAGGGACAGATCAGGGCACGGCAAGGGATAACGGGAATGCGCACCCATAATAAATGTTACACCAGAGGGTATGCAAACACGCCTATGCGCAACCTCACACCGCACCAGCCACCTGCCCCTGATCTTGCCTCCGGTCTCCTTGACTTTGTCCTGACACCGGGCCCGGGTGGACGAGGAGAGAGTGTGGTAGATGCGGCACAAGTCTGCTATCACTATAATTTAACTCGCGCGCAAGTCGCCGTCCCTGCACCGACCCTGTTGTATAGCGCACAGTGGACATCGTCAGATTAGACCGTCGAACGGTCATATGTGGGAGAGAGATCGGTTTAAAAACTGATAGGCGACGTTTGTGACCGCGTGGACTGCACCATGAACTAATTTGACCGTTGTTAAGATTCAGAACTTCTATCGTCTTGGGTTTATTGTCGTGAGAAAATGCGTCCTGCATCAGGTGCACTCTACGGTTAACAGTTGACCAGACATCAAAATAAGTATTCTGATTATAAAAGCCCATGGCAAGTAGAAAATGAATGTTTCGCTGGCTTGGATAGCATATTGCTTAGTGATTTAAAGCATAATTGCCTCACGGTCGTGACATTAAATGTATTCAAACCTTCTGAAAGTCGCATTAAGAATTTAGACCTCTCTCTCTCTCTTCCGAATTGTTGCTGGTTCACTACTTCCACCATGCGTGGACTTGAATGAAAGCGACTTGGCGCGACCGATGCACCGCAAACGTCCGCAGTACCTGGCCAATGGATCACAAAGATTCTTTACTTGCTTAACCAACTGCAGGTACAGCCGGGCAGGCAGTCGTCTGCATGTTTAGTCTCAACGGTATGTGAGCTAACCGACCAGCCACCTATTTTTTGGGCGTTGGCGGCTAAAGAGGTTGCGCTTATGCACACTTATGACCTTTAGAGACAAAGTACGCTTCGGATTAGGCCATCGGATTATTTATTGCGGCCTGTGATGTCAAGCCGGCCAGTTTAGATTCGATAGTCGCTTTGGTAAAAGTCTGATTGAACTTCATGGATCTTGCTAACCTCAACAGCCTCTTCGTTTGTAAAACATGCGCACGATCTGTCGAGTGTTTGTAGACGGTTAATTAGGGCCCTACACGGCTTCTTCAACTGTTTGAGGACGCAAGTAACCACAAACAAAAATATGAAACTGGGAAGTATCCTCATGGTAGTTTTCGGCCTTTCTTCCTGACAGTTTTCGAATTTAAAGCAAAGAATTGTTGCCTTTTTATCCTATAGAGCCAACAATGTTTGCCTATTCGAAAGATCTCTGGCTTTTACTTTTACTTAGTTAAATATGTGTGCTAATCCGTTGCATTCAACTCTCGTGGACATTCATCCTTCCTTTTTCAGGTGGATGGCAATATGGACGAACTGGCAGTTCTGAAAGACCTGAGCAATTATGTAGGGCAAGTCAGGAAGTGAAGTGCTATTCTACCTTGCCGATGCGCAACTCTCCTCGCAACGTCTTTATATCTCCGCTGAATCACGAGACAATCTCGTTTTTTGAAATAGAAGTCCTATTTTAGAGCACTGTATCTAGTCTGACTCGCACAGGTCAGAAAGGCGTTCAATATGCACTAAAACCGAGCGCTTTTACATTAAATTTGTGTCAAAAGACTTGAAAAGGGTGACATTCTGACACATTTTGTTTGTCATTTCTTAGAAATGCAGACACCTGTGAACAAAACTCAATATCTTTTCCTTTAAAATGACCACAATTACAATAAAAGGCAAAAAATAACCTAACATGGGTCCCGTTTGGAAGTATTAACGGCAACCAGGACGATTTTACACGCATTTTTTTCTTAGTCGTCCGCTGTCCACGTTTGCCAGCATAATTTGTGTCATCCGTAGACAGGAGACGGGAGAAGAAAGTCCCGGTGGCTTTACGCAGAATTCCAGGGCAATTCGGGTTAGATGTAAGGTTAGGATTGAAGTTTTGGTTAGGGTTCAGGCTAGGTTAGGGTAAGGCTAAGTGCAGGGTCATTAGTTGGGTTACGGTTAAGATGTAGTTTAGGGTTATCGCTAGGCTTCTGAGATAGAAGGAGGTACCCTTCCTGAAAGTTTGCGCAGGACCGCACATTTTTCACAAGGGGGAGTTGGTTCATATATTCCACTGTCCTGCAGGGGGGGGGGGGGAGGAGGGAGGAAACATATAAACTATCCCCACGTCTACTTCAAGTGGCATTTGGGAAATTTCATTTCTTCAGAATATGCATGTAGGAAGTAGGCATTCTTGCGCTTCTATGACTCTCGATTGAGGCCTCGTAGCCCAGATTTTTAGAGCATTGTTCATACTCAAGCCGCGCCCTTTCTGTCCTGGGGTCCGATAATTGCGTGTTCGTCAAATGTTTCATCGCTGGGTATTCAGTAGCATCGTTAAAAGCTACCAAGGCTATCTTCCCGCTTTTGTTCATCGGTTGAGCATTAAATTGATGTAAGCTTACGCCGATAAAGCATCCAGAAACGCCCCTAAATGAAAATCGTAAAGGCGTTCTCTGAATCCTGCAGGGTACACTAGATAGTATAGAAAACTATTCTACAGCATCTATAGACATTGTAGACAACCGTAAAATGTTGAATTCTAGCCTTCAGCGCCAGGACACAGGAAAAAATCCTCTCCTAAACCTGCACTTTGCCCGTATGGTTGCGATCATGGACGATCTAACTGGCCTCGACGATGCCCCGAACTGTACCTCTGCACGCGTGACGATCCGCGACAGTCAACCTGGCATCTCAATCCGTTTACCTCACTAGCGGTGGAGACCGAATATCGAAGGTTCAAGAAGCACTTCCATGTCTTGATGAACGTAGTCGAGCCAGGCTTTGAGTCGACCCTCTCCGACGCCTTCAAGTTGGTAACACTGCCGAATTAAGGACAGCGACAGTGAACTCCTTGGGTGGGGACGGTCTTAGCGATATTCTTCTAGCCCAATAACAGAAAAACTAATCTGGACTGCCCCACTGACAGTGCACATTTGAGGCCGGAATTGGTAAAAACCCCTAAATACACCAAAAAACTGAAAGTGAGGCGCTCCACCCATTTCTCACCTCAAAAGCATATTCCGGTGATTGAGATAGTCGAAGATTACGAAGGGCAAACGCCCGTTGAGGCTTTTCAGAAAGTTCAAATGCTGAACTTCATACTTTGCTGCATCGCAGCCCGGAACGGTTTGGCAAGTACTTACGTACCAGGTAGTTGTATTGAGCTGAAAGGTCCTAGTACTGGCACTGCAAAAATAATCTGGGTTGATCAGCCAGGGGCCGAAAAACAGGCCATGGCACGCCACTTTCGGTTCCGTTCGATTGACTGCAGTTAACGCCTTAACAATGGACAGCCAACCAAGCTTCGCTGAAACATCAGCTTAGAATTAAATTTGCTCCGGTAAATAGCACTGCCTACACGCCTGCCCGGACCTAATCTGAACTTGTAAGTGTTCGCTTTGGTGTTGTCTTAAGTAACATCAGCTGGGAGCCTAAGTTAGTTGAGTGTCGTACTACCTCTCACTTATGCACCTAAGAAGGAAATCAAATGGTTGACTGTTACAAGGGTACAATGGGTTGAGATAATCGATAGTATGAATGGGAAGGGTTATTTATATGGCCCCCTACACAGGGCACGTGAATAGGAACACCCAGTTCAAGTAAAAAAGTGGCTCTGCGCATACTTCCAGGAAGGTTAAATATTTCTCTCTCCTAACGCTAATACTGGCTCTAACACTAATGTAAACTGTAGTCCTAATCTTAACCCTAAATTTTAACGCTGTAGCTAACAGTGAACCGAACCATAAGCCTAAGCATTACCCAATGCACCCACTTCCTCATAAGACAACTAACCGGTTCAGACAGTGGCCTGATTCTTCGACTGAGGGAGAGTGTGAGATCAACGACTCAGCGCATTTTTATCCTCACTATAAACAATCTGACGCACTTAAAACTATCCCGGTGCGCTAAAAGCCGTTGCCTAAAACGTTGCAAACTGACGGGATAACTCGGACCCCGCGGTCAGCCCAGTGTGTTTGTGTTGACTAACTTACTGGCGGACTGAGAGTCAGAATGCAATGACTCCTTGATGTTGCCTTTTTCGCACTTCGCTCCATGGGACCGAGCCAAGTGTGACATCAGCTGCCTAAGCCAGACTCTGTCTGTTGTTTTCTTGACTCTATCTTGGCACTGTACACAGACGGGTGAGGGAAAAAAGAACAATGTAGCTGCAGCGCAAGTCTACTTCCACTTAAAACTAACCTACGCACAAATCACTGTCCCTACATCACCATGCTGTGGATCTCGTCAAAATCGACGGTCGAACTGTCGTGTTATCGGCTCACCATCGGCAGCAGTGGGTTGCCCTGAAGTTACTGGTGAAATTGCAACAATGTCGTCAGTGAGAGTCGTAGCTGTAGTAATCCAATCTATCAGCTACTATCCCACGTGGAGCCTCAGTGCTCTCCAATGGCAGAATTTTACGAGTAGCTCGAAATTTCAGAGAAAATAGATGATTTCCTAAAATTTTTACCACGGATAATTAGTTCTCAAGATAAACAGACAACATTTGAATGTGTGAGATTGAAAGAAGTCCTTTTCGACTTGCCGAAGTTTCAGCAGGCAAAGGCATCAGTAACGGCAATTTAACGTACTGTTCCCCTTTAAAACCGTCGTTTTTATTCACTTGGGAATTTTTTATTCTAGAGATTTTAAATTCTTACAGTCAGTTTTGGTTCTTAGTTTCACCAAGTTCAAAAGGAAAAGTATTTACGCCCCTCGATTATTAACAGGAGTTCGGTTTTGTGTGTGAAAGTGTTCAATTTATTGGTAAATATTGCGACTAAATTCATTCCTTTGACCGAGATGTGAAAACGTAGGCATCCTCGGTGTGATTTGAATCCATAACAGCAATGGTAAGGCTTTAGTGCAGCGAACGCTCTAATCCCCTGAGCTACGAGTCCCCACTGGGAGCCACGAATTTAATCATTAATCGAATTTCCCACTCAGCCTACTGCAACGTAGGAATTCACCAAATCTGGTACAGCAAGCTGACTTTGGTTGATGAACGCTCACTGACTTGTCACGGGACTGAATCGTCCCGTTCTACCTTGGGGCCCACTCTCGGGCCCCGCTAGCAGCCACACAGCGGCTTGTATTATAGGAAGAGGAGCGTTGCCGACAAATACAAAAATGACTGGAATGGCCATTTCTGACTCATTAGCCGACATCAGCCAGTCATACCCAAACCCAGGTGGTAAAGCACCCGAGGCTCAATCCTACGACTTATTGAGTAGAAGTTCAATGCTCTAACCCACTGCGCCACGGGCTCGTTGTCCGCAGAGTTAGATTGGGAATATATTTACATTTGTTGATTAACGCGCATCAATATGGTGGTGCACCAGCTGGGGTTGGGTATGACTGGCTGATTATGGCCAATGAGCCAGAAATGGCCATTCCAGTTTCCTTTGTCTTGTTCGGCAATGTTCGTTAGTAAGCTGACTACCCAAACCTGATTTCCTTATAAATTGATCTAGGATCCACCAGATGGCTGCCGGATGCAGATTTGAATAATTCATTTGAACTAGTTATTAAAACCTTGGCAGCCTTGGTAGGGATTCAAAACCATGACACCAAGAGGAAGGCTTTAGTACAGCCAGCGCTTTACCCACTGAGCTTCGAGACCTCACTGGAAGACGCGTGTTAAATCACGGCTCCGGGTGGGTTCGGGCCTCACCAAGACCGCCTATTTTTTTAAACTGTGTCAAATGAAGTATACAAACCTAAAAACACCCCCTATTATTCCATATCACTGCGAAGGCCTCGGGTTACAGATTACCTGACAACTACATCGAACATTATGGAGAGATCCGTTCGTTTTTCAGGCATTTGGGGGTAATTACTGCATACTACTCTATTTCATTCATACGTAGGACATCTGTACAGACGTCTGTCTCGATACCTTCTTCATACTACAAATGTCTTAGTTCGCGGACTTATATGTAAGCTTAAGGTGGTAAACATCCTCCACGTCCTGTTAAGTTACCATTTACTTCCAGAAAGTTCCCTAGGGACTTTATAAGCACACTCTCGCTGTACTTATTTTTATATCTGCCGGTTTCAATCTGCCGTGAATCTGACACAACAGCATTGCCTATATTTTAAAGCTATGCGCTTGAAATAGCACTACTCTTAGTATTTAAAACAAAGAAGACAAAAACATTTATTGGGTGGGTATACAGACAGCTTAAGCACTCGACTAGTAGCTTTGGTTGCTGAACCGCGAAATGTCATAGCCTGCCGAACGCCAGATGCTGTTGTATCAGAAACGTCTACCGAAAAGGTGGTTAGGAGTAATCTCATAGTGGAGGTAGACTAACGACAGGGCAGAATAGACCGACAGGCGAACACTCCTGGACGTCGGTAAAAATGCTTGCTCAGTCTAGATCTTATCACTTTGTTCACTTCCATTTTAATCTAAAAGTTGTAATAAATTGTGGCAAGTCGTATTGATGAGCGATAAAGTGGGGCAGTGAAAAGCCCCAAAAGTTAGGCCTCCGGTGAGTATAATCCGACAAACAGAATTACTTCACTAAAATGGCTTTTCTAACGGGCTGACAGTTCAACAGGTCAGCAGTCAACGTGAGTGCCACAAGACAAGACGAACTGGATTGTTTATTGATTTGAGAGTTGGCAGGCCTTTTCGTCATCGATTTTTTCTTTGTTTGACAGTTCTGATTCGGAAAAGAGTCCTGAAGTGTAAAGGGCCGCCCACGGAATCGATAACTCTCCGCGCAAGAGCTGAATGCGCAGACCAGGCATTAGTATTTAAGCACCATTTGGACGGTAATAGAAGTGAACAGGCGAGTTCCTGAAAGCGGTTCAGCAGAGATAGTCACAGAAAAGGACCATAGAGCTACAAAGTGTGCAATATTTATAGAACGCAGTTGCCAGGGCCCATATGCTACAGTAATTAACACTACTTGTGTTCATCGCTGGGGCACGTAGCTGATGTACCGATAGCTTTTCGGTTCGTACCCGAGTAGTTAAGGACCCTGACTTCGTGACCCTTACCGATTCTTGGCATGAACAGTCTCAGCCATTTGGCTTGATCTCACAGTGGCTGCTGGTCATCTGAACTCTCCCCGCGTTACTAGTACTTTTGCCCAGGCGAAATTGCAGCGCAGGATATGGACGTGGGAGGTTAATGCACTTGGTAATTGAGTTCGGACAGGGGCACCATGACTCAAAGAGCTCACGTAGTTTTCGCCTCTTTAGAGCATTTCGGCCTCTTAAAACTTGAGCGTGTGGCCGAGTCCCATCAAATGAGCCGCGATCTGGGTATTAGCGCAATGACCTCCCGCCTCCATATCCTGTACTGCGATTTTGCCTGGGCAAACTTATTAGCCACACGAGGAGGGCGCGGGTGACCATCAGTCACGGGGACAGCGAGACAAATGGCTGAGTACTCGTCACGCCAAGAATCGGCAAGTTTCATAAAATCATGGCCATTAACTACGTGCATCGAAAAGCAATCAGCACAAGCTACGACCCATAGCGATGAATACGAGTAATTTTAATTATTGTGGCATGTGGGTCCTGACAAATACGCCCTGTGAATATGGTGCACATTGAGCTTCGAGTACCATTTCTGCGACTGTCTCTGGTGATGGGCTCGAGGAAGTATCCGAAACGTCAGTTCAATAAATTTCTATTCCCAATGATGGTGAGTATTCGAGGCAAGGAAGTCAAAAAGTCGATAGTCACGAGGGCAACCATTTGGGAAAGCTACGTAAAATGCCACGCTATTTTTCCTGTAACATTGATGCCAACGCTAGACAGTAGACCCGGATGTTTGAAACGGCAATCTTCTGTGTAAAAATTTAAATTTTTCGTGCTAGTATGCTACTGTGGAGGTTACAAAAAATGTATCTTCATTGAATGGGTTTCACGTAGAACTTCGAGACAAATCTCTCGCTCCACAGAATACGCTAAGCTTCAGATGGTACCGTTCAATTTTCTAACAGAAAGGCGTCCTTTAGATCTCATACACACAACATCGCCATTGAGAGTATTTACCTTCCTCTTAAGAGCGAAGAAGCAGTAAAAGCAATGCTCTTAGATAAAGATTACTGCACAATTCTGGAGTCTCTATTTGCAATGGTAATTAGACCAAGATGTCATTCAGCGTCGGTTTTTTTGAAGTTGCCTAACTACGAGCCTGTCAGGTTTAAAACAAAGCTAAGGATGAGCATGACGAGGGGCGTTGGTGAGGCTTTCCATCACACTTATTAAGTTATTTAGAATCCTCAGCATTAACTATGGATCCCATTTGATTGAAAAACTTTTCAGTTTTTCTAAAGTAAAGCGTAATCGCAGACATGAAAAACATTTAGCCACTACCAAGGTGGGTTAAACCAAATAAGTTATTTTGCAAAAAAAAACTTGCTTGTGACAAAAAGATGATTAGGCAAAGCTATCAGAAACCACGTGCTCCCTGGAATAGGGCTCAAGCACACCATTTATCCCCGATTAAGAATTTCTGGATTTCACGGAGTATTTGAAGGTGGCTGCGGTAATTTTAGCAATAAACGGTCAGACGGTTTAAAAACCAACCATCTATTACTTAAAAGTAATAAATTTCATTAGCTCACATGCGTACACGGACTAATGAACAGCGTCTCACGAAGTTGTGTTTCTAATATTTTTTTCCTAGGGTTCCCAATATTACTGAAAGGTTTTTTTCCAGAGGAATTCAAAAATTCGGGTTAACTGTGATTCTGAGAAACCTTTCATCACATGGAGGGCCTGTTATCAGTATTGATAATGGAATATTGCATAGAGTATTGCATGGAATACTCCTTTCGAGCAACTGCCCAGTTTCCTTACCTACCAGTACAAAAAACTTCCCTGCGTTTTAACTGTCCGATTTGCATGCATCGACGTTGCTTTTTAATTATATGACAGGATGCCGCTCTTGTTCGTTAGGGGAGTCAAATCGGGATCAGCTGACAACCGCAATTAAGCCTGAAATAGCTACTCCGGGTAAATTAACCTTTATCGAAAGAGCATATGTTATCATCTGCCGATTGTTATGCATCCACCTTTGTGGGCTATGAACCAGAAATCCAATGGGAAGTAGCTTCGCTAAGCAATCCGCCCTGCGTCAAAAAAACAGAAATCGGAACCCCGCTATTCCTGACGTCAGGCGCTACTTGTGAGTGAGATTTGGGCTAATGTGGAAGTTCGGGTTATGACCAAGGTAGGGTTAAGGGGCAAGGAGCGGGAACCACACAGAATACAGGTGGCTATGTGTCAACTTTCAGGAAAATTGGGGTTAATTTTAGGGTTAAATTTAGGTTATAGTTTAAAGTTAGGGTTGAGATTAGCGTGGGAGTAAGTGAGAGTTACGTTTGGGGTTATTCGTAGTAGGGTAGGGTTATCATTTAGGGCAGGGTTATGGTTAAAATTGGAGCCACGGTGTAGGTTTATGTTAGGACTTGGAAATATTTACCCCTCCTGGAATTATGCGCAGTGCCACTTTAATTACTTGGGGGGAGGCGTTCATATTCCCGTGTCCTGTTTAGGGAGGCCATACAAGTAAGCCCTATCGATCAGGGTTACTTTCACGATTAGGCTTAAGCTAGGATTACGGCTTAAGTTAGGGTTGTGACTCGCTAATATTTACCCTTTCGGGAATTTGCGCAAGATTCTTTTTATTTCGGGGGCGGGAGGTTCCTGTTCTCCTGTCTTACCCGTCCTACAATCGCTTTAAGGTCGCACCCGCGTTGGCAGCCAACCGCATGTCAGCCCATGGCGTAAAGGTAGGATGGTTGAGTTAAAGCTCAGTAACCAAAGAGCCCCTGTCTGAGACACTGGTTATTCCCGGGCAGAGTTCAACATTGCTAGGCCAGCAAGGACAACTGAACCGAAAACGAGCAAGCCAGTTTTTAGTGTTTCTGTTGGTAGCACTTTGAACTCCTGGCTTCCTTTGACCTCTAGGTTTCTGGACCTATTGTAAAGCCTCTTGAACTGGTGTTTAATTAAGTATCTGGTAGTTACTCATCAGCTGAATACCGGACAAAAGGCACAAGTATTTTCGGCTGCTGCCCAGCATAGTTTGAAGTTGCTTAGAAAAGATCCGTCAATCCCTCGACTTCACTCTTCTTTCCGAGGACAAAAACAGTGTTTAAAACTAAAAGTGCAGTCAATGAACTTCTTTTAAAAGTGGCAACTAAATATTTCATCAGTATTTCACGCCCACAATTCAATGTTATAGGTTGTGCTACGAAAACTGGATGGTAGCAGTAGGAGGGACCAGATCGTGTTTTGAACAACTCTATCTCCTGGAAATTGTTTGCTTGCATGTTTATCAGACACAACTAAATATCCAGCCGGGGAGAGCTCCTTTGCTGCGTGGAACGCTGCCACAGGCTTTGCATCAGCTGATTAATTTTCCTCTCCGTTGACTGTTGACGGGCTCCAGCTTTACTGAATGATCGGTACCTTGACAGTGCTAAATACTGGCCTAGCATTTCCAGGGCTGATTATAGGGCGCAGTCAGTAGAAGATCGGCAAACAGTTGGCACAATGAACAGTTGGCAACACGAAGACGACAGGGTCGTTTTTCCCTGCTGTTTTATTTTAAGCTCTAAATGTCTATTGAGTGAGCGTCATATTTTTTGCATAGGCTTTTGTCGAAGTGAGCCTCTTAGCAGGCCGATTAAGAGTGCATTCTTCCGGGAACACATCAGTGTGAAGAATTTAAAAATCCCTGAAAGTAGCTGTGTGTCTATGTAAACTGTGAACCACCAAACCGCAGTGGCTCATTCCTTGGGTGGAATTTTCATTTACCGAGCAGAACTTTGCATCGCGTTTTGAAAGAATTCACTGGTTGCCGGAAGTAAACTTTCAGGCTTATTCTCGAATTTCCTAAGGGCGTTTGTAAACTGACATTCACATTTTGCTTACATTAGTGGTTTCTGAAAATAGTTTTGCGGCGTTTCCGGTAGATTTGTTGTGGTTATAAGTCTTTTTATACTTTTTAATCGATTTGGACTGTACACGCGCAGGCTTCGTGTCACTTCCTTTCGTAGAAAATGATCGCCAGTGTTTGGAGGTCCAAAGCGAAAAAATCAGTCCGGTAATTCGTTTCGTCCTCTTGTGAAAGGGGATTGAAATAGTAAAGACTCTCTATCACAATTATGCAGCATAAACACAGCGCATCAAAGATTACATTGTTATTAATTTTCTAGGACATGAGACACTCCGGTTTACGGGAGACATATATCATTTGAGAGTTATCCGGATAGAAAATGATCCAGTGTTCGTGACAGAAAAATGAAGAGAGAAGAAGTTCTCCGTGTAAAATGTCATCCGGAGACAAAGTATTGTGTTCTGTAAAACCCAGATGGTTAAAGCCATTGCCTTAGCATTGAGTAGGTTGGAGAAAAAATAAATGATTTCTCAGACCCAGTTATAGCCACAATCTTTTGGATTTCAGCATTAGTTAAATTATCACTATAAAAAGGTTGTGTAGGCGTGGCTTCGCCCTCTGCGGCAGCCTGCTTTTGACCAATTCAGATTGACTAGGGATGCACTCGCGCGTCTGGGGACCAATGTGGCATTTTTAGGGCATACTACAAGCGCCATGTGCTTTACATGGCCCAAGTTTGACGTGAAGCAACAGTATGGAATGTTTTGGGCCCCCGTTGTCAGCATAAAAAGACGCACATCGACGCTCCCCACGTCAGCTATCTTATCAAATTAGTGTTTTTCCCCCTGCGTAACCTCCGAATATGTCGAACTGCCAGGTTGGCGTCGAAAATGTCAATAAGTCGAAAAAGTAAACTTTTTATGATATCCACAGCAGTTTTGCCTCAAATAAAGGTCCCCTTTTCATTATGCAGGTTTCTGTCCCAAGGCATTAAAATGAATATTCTGCTATAGTAGTTATATCAGACTGTTTCAGTTATTAGATGTTTCACCGACTTACAGTATACAGAAGTCCGTTTTTTTAGTTTCTTGTACGAGTCTACCTCTATAATTGCCTACCTCGCTCTACTTTGCGGTAGCTTACCTTAAAGCTGCTTTTATAATAAGAAATAGTTATTTCTTTCTAAAATCATCCAATTTTTATTAAATTCCCTTTATTATATGATTTAAAATGTATTCCAGGCTTTTTGAGGCATTCTCAGGGGTTATAAAATATCATTTCAAGCAATCAGTGACAGAGGCTTTAGAAATATCCATAATTGTAGTCATACATGTGTCTTGTTATTACCTCCAATAAAATTGGAAGGCAATTAGGACCAGGGTTAAGAGTTAAAAATATTCATGAAAAGTTAAAAGCATGCAGACACTGAGGAAGGCAAATTCAGCGAACGTACGTTTTCACTTTCTTCTCCTAGGGACTGCATTTCGCTTCTTCACCTTTAAGCTAAGGATAGAGTGCTTTTTCTCTGTGAATATAGGCCTTCGCTGGCTCCTGTAGGGCCAGTTACGTTGGTCGAACGACTAGGTATCTATCCAAACGGATTCGGCAATAGCATCCTGTCGGGCTAAACGAGGCATGGAAAACTCGGTCTCTAGCGCATTTTTGGCCCAAGTGGTTGACAGCGGCCACCGGGCAGACGCCAACCAAATATTTAGAATCATCTATAAGTGCCGGCGAGATACTCCACCCTCCTGTGTCCGCGGATACTTGTGACAGCATAGTCAATTACCATGAGCTTAGTCAGCCAAACTTTGTGCTCACCTAAAGCGCTTTTACCAATCTCAAGCGCCCTGGCTCAAATTAAGTACAAAGTTCTCGTTCGCACATCCAACCACCTCACACTACAGTGGCGAAGCATAAACAGAAAGCACTTTCAAACTTCCCTCCTCCCATACTCTTGACAGAATTCGACGATAATTACACCCGACATGTCTGAACACCCTAAAATCTGAAAAAGAAGAAGAAGAAGAAGGAAGAAGAAGAAGAAGAAGAAGAAGCGATCACTGGACTATGGTGTTTATTGAACTGACGTTTCGAATTCTCTTTTGAACTCATAATCAGAGACAGTTGCAGAAAAGAGTACTCGGGGCACAATTTGCGTAGTATTTTTAGGGCGTGGTTACCATGTGACCACAGGTCAACTATCGCCGGCAGCCCTCGTATTCATCGCTAGGGTTCGTAGTTGATGCGATAATTGCTTATTAGTCCGTACCCGAGTCGTTAGTCGCCATGATTTCATCACCCTTGTCGATTCCTTGTGTGCCACTTACTCGGCCATTTGGCTCGCTGTCACCGGGACTACTGGTTACCTGCATCCTCCCCGCGTGACTAGCAATTTTACCCAGACAAATTTGCAACACCTAATAAGGAACCGCGAGATCATTGCGCTTATTTATCGACTGCGATCCAAATGGCCGAGTAATTTTCACGCCAGGAATTGACAACGGTGATGAAATCATAGCCATTAACGACTCGGATACGGACCAGGAAGCAATCATCGCATCATCTACGAAACCTAGCGATGAATACGTGGACTGCCAGCGATAGTAGACCTGTAGTCGCCTGGCAACCACGTCCTATAAATAATGTAATTCGGCAGTAACTTCGACGGGTGTTCAGAGCAAACAGCTACCCGCGCAACTTTTCTGACAGTTGCACGTGCAACCAAGGCAAGAGACCGAACCACGCCAACCCATTTTTTTGGCGAGCACTACCGTATGTGAAGAACGTCTCAGAAGCCGTTAGCCGCCTTCTCACACCACTCGGAGTTGGAGTTGCATACCGACCAGACGCAACTATCAGGCGCAAAATAATGAAGCCAAAAGACCCGCAACCACGGCAAGAAACGTCTGGAATCGTTAACCAAATCTGGTGCAGTTGTGGACTAAAGCAAATACGTCGGAGAAACGGGTATACTACTCCACACGCGAATGGCAGAGCACGTGGCAGCAGTGAGGAGGAAAGACACTAACTCTCAAGCCGTGGCTCATGCAACGGGACCCGGCCACACCTTAAAGTTGACGAAGCCGAAATTCTTGCAAGGAATGACAACCGCGTGAGGTGTGAACTGCTTGAGTCATGGTCTCTGGCCCAGCTGTACATGAATAAGCGCAATGATCTCGCGGCCCCATATTCTGTGTTGCAATTTTGTCTGGGAAAAATTGCTAGCCACGAGGAGAGGATGCGGGTAACCAGTAGTCCCGGTGACAGCGAGCCAAATGACCGAGAAATTGTCATGCCAGGAATCGACAAGGGTGATGAAATCATGGCAATTAACGACTCGGGTACGGACCAAGAAGCAAGCATCGCATCAACTACGAACTCTAGCGATGAACACGAGGACTGCCAGCGATAGTTGACCTGTGGTCACATGGTAACCACGCCCTAAAAATAATGCGCAACTTTTGCCGCGAGTATCCTTTTCTGCAACTGTCTCTGATGATGAGTTCAAGAAAGAATTCGAAACGTCAGTTCAATAAACACCATATTCCAGTGATCGCCTCTTTTTCTTCTGAGCTACTTCCTGGAACTCACCTGTTCGCTTTTATCATCAACCCTCAACTCTCGCCTCATTCCTTATCATCCACCGATTTACTCTTATTGACTTCTGTTACTGTATGGGGCTGATGATAAGTAATCGAATAAGTACTTCGCCGAACTTGTCTTTAAAACCAAATAAAAATATTTTCAGCAAAATCTGATGAAGCGGGTTTCCCCTCCATCTTCACTGTCAGACGAAATAGACTTCCCGCGTCTCCATGTATAAACGGGGCCCGAAAATTTAACCGTGGGAAAGCTGGGAAAATTCTGTAGGATGAGCACGGATTTAGCTGATCCTGCTTCCAAGTATTGGTCAAGTTACTCGGAAATCTAATTACACAACTAATCGAAAGCCCGTACATTTGTGATTCTCTATTTGAGTAAGACAAGTACCTAGCTCATTCATGAGTTCTGTCTTTTAAAGAGTCAATAACTACGCATAAGAGACTTTGAACAATTAGTTCACTTTTCGGTTAACTTCATTACAACGGTGGATCAGTTTGGCACCTTTACGCATTTGAGTTTGAAAAGACCACTGACAGCCGAGTAAAATTTATTTCCGAAAAGGCATTTTGTTTTTTTATTGCAAAACCTCCTACTTAATATAAGAATATTCAAATGACTCTTGAAGAAAAAACTCATTTTTTATTTATTTCGTCATTGTGCGTTTGTGATCTCCGTAGCCTAATATTGTACTGCAGTGGTTAACCCCTGCAAGAAGCTGAAATACTGAACGGAAATTCAAAGAACACGATGCACAAGACACTGCGGACTGTATGCTGCAAGCACAAGTAGACATCAACACACTAAGTTGTGGTATCTTTGCTCCTGTTTGATATTTTATTAGTATTTCTGCTGATTTGGCAAGGAAATGCTGTGTAAATTGGCGGATCTATTGTAAAAGTGCGCATTTAGGTCTGCACGCCACACCAACTGGGTCTGCGCAAAAACACCGCCAAGGAACCGATAAAATTGATTGGTTTGAACTGCCAAAGAAGTTGGACAGAGCGCAGGCAAGGTAGCTTTCAATGTTGGCTTCAAGCCAGGCTCTGTGCAAATGTCGAAGCTTGAAAATGCTCCCTTATACAAAAACGGATAACTTTTCGATAAAGCTGTGAAGAAATAGTTAGAACTGATCGGTAAACTGAGATTTACATCCGCACGAGATGGGAAATTGAATCTTGCATGCAAAATTTCGACAAAATTAAAGTCTAGCAAGTCACCGCTGGAGTGCTGCGCTTACACGCCAACAAACCATTTCATTTAGAGGAACGGTGTGGTTTAAAGTCCAAGTAAAAGACAATCTCAATGTACCGCGACAAATAGTAAGTTTTATCCAACAAACAATATTCAGTGTCCTGTTGTACATCAAGTTTACTTTAATAAAGAACCACCAGAAAGCATTTAAAAGGCTTCCTTTAAATGTTATTTTCAAGAGCTCTGAGGGGTTGGAGAAGGACTCAATGTAAAAAGGCAGTTAGCAGATATATCATGAAAGGCTGTCCTTCCCAGCATTTAGCCCCGCGGATTTGGAGGTCAAACTAAAGTAGGTCTAGGACACTTTCCCTCACGTACATTCTTCCCTATTTGCAGTACTTCTGTTCTGTTGGGCAGAATATGCCTCCTAAGGGAAGACCTAAGCGAAGTCGAAATTATTTAAAGTTGCATCAGTGACTTAATTCCCTGCCCCTCCCCCAAAAAAATAAGGCTGGCATTTCGTAATGGAATAAGCAGCCTATTCAGCGGACGGTGGGATGAATTGGCACGGGCATAAAGGAAAATTGCGAGAAGTTTTCAGAGATACCAAGTGGACTAAAAAAGGCAAAAGTCACAACGTTTACTTAAAAATCTTCCAGATTCCGGACTCCTCTATGCGTGGAGCAGTGGGATGCAATTATACTCCCCTTATTTTAAATAAATCACCATGTCCTACGTGATTCTAGGCGTAAGGAGCACAGTAATTCACTGAAACCCTAACCAAGACAATTCGAATCCAAAGAAAACACTTCAACTGAGAACACAGTCAAGTTGTAAATTCCCTCTTTCTTGACCGGTCGATTGCATTGATCACGTGTTTGTTCTCGTGGTGTTGGCATACCAAGGATAAATCGCAGTTATCTGAGGTCAAGCACTAGGTCACCCGCTTCCTCCTCATCTCCTGGCCCACTTACCCGTGATCCTTTGAATTTTCAGGGTTTTAAAACCAGCAGCTCCACGTCAGTTGTCATTTACATTCATCGAAATGATGGAAGAGAAGCCTCAACGACGTGTACTTATCCCCGTGGACGAGAGCGGTTCTACCCTGAACGCCGTCAACTGGTACCTCGAAGAGGTTGCCCGTCCCGGTGACCATGTCATTCTCCTCACAGTAGTTCCCTTCCAGGTTCACAGACAGAGTAATGTGTGGGTGTCTAGTGAGGAGGACGAAAACACGCTTTCCGAGTCCTCCAATGGAGAGGACCAACAGGCCCAACAACTTCTGTCTCCGGCAGCTGAACAGGAGGCCAGAAAAGAACTTATCAAGCAGGCAAAGAAGTTGAAGGACTTCTTCGCGACCCAGTTTCAGGAGACCAGGGAACGCCTTGAGAGAGAGGCACAGTTGCCTGCCCACTATAACCCTAACAGCAGTCGCTGCAGTCAGGAGGAGCAGCAGCAGCAGCCAGAGCAGTCGGAAGAGGAGGCAGCGGCGAAAAACCGCAAGTCACTCACTTGGGAGGCCTACGTGCGACAGGGCAGTAATGTGGGAGCAGCGATCACTGAAGCCGAGATGGATATGAAGGTGAATTTTGTCATCATGGGCACCCGCGGTCTGGGAGCCATTCGAAGAGTACTCATGGGCAGTGTCAGTGACTACGTGTTGCACAATTCGGCGTCCACTGTGATAATTGTGCCGCATCTACATTCCTAAGACGTCTGATGTCCATCGAAGTGACTCCTTCTCCAAACTATTTATTTCTAAATATCTCAAATCTAACCGTTTTGTCCATTGTTATCCCGGTTGCTCCAGCATCACTATTTGACAGATGGAATGCCATTATGATTTAGGCAAGTAGCGTAATGTGGAAAGTAGTCATGTGCTCAGATCATACTTTTAAGAGACGATAAAGCTCGCACAGGAGACAGATACGGGACCGGTACCAATGCAAATCAGTTGAAGAAACGGCATGATTCCTTTTGCAACTTGAAAATAACAATGGTCCATTGACATAGTCAAAAGTTGAGTAATTCATGGTTAAAATTGCTCATACTGTCTGTTTAACCAAACTGGTAGCTGGCAGTATTTATGTTTGATTAGATGGAAGAACAGTTTTCTAAAGCAGATAGTATGCGCTGTATCACCGTACCGTCTGGCTAGCATTATAATCAATATCTAATTTTATGTAGCAAAACTGTTGCATTAGTCTTTCCTAAAGGCTATTGGCTTCAGTGATGTTTTAGTTTGCGACCCGAATTGATATACATTTGCAATTTAAACACTCAAAGATCAGCATGCCATCACCAGAGAGGCATCAATAATTCTCATGCCGACGGACAAAGTGGTTAGTCTCATAACATCTGTAGGACGAACAAGAACATTAGTGGAGCAATGAGCGCTCATGGAAGTTAATAAGGTTTAATGCTCGTTGGATGAGATAGCACTTGGGATAGCAGAATATTTCACTTCCGCATTTTATTATTTAATACGATCGTTTTCATTAAATTATGACGATAACAAATCTATATTCCTGACAGATTGACGTTAACTGTTTCTTGGTACGCGGTAAAACTCATAAAACTTTTCATTTGTAACCAAGTCGCCTTTAGGGAATTCGTGAAAAATTTTAGCAGTGTGAACAGGTAAAAATTCTGTGTTTTCATGTCGAAAAAGAGACTGTTTGACTTGAATCATTGACGACGCAAGGATGCAATAATTACACGGGGGCTCCAAAAAGACCATTTACGAAACCACTCTGGCAAGGTTTTAAATTCTAGTACATATAAATTTTCCTACAAAACAAAAAAGACTTAAAAGTATCAATTTGGTTTGCCAACTGAAGATCAAGGTACTCTGAGTGAACTTTTAAATTGAAGTACGACGAAGTAATTAGACCGGACAAACGGTACTGAAACTCAATAGGGATATTTTTATGATGAAAAAAATTAAAATGCAAAACAATCTCAGAGTAAATTTACGGAAATAGGAATATATCGATTTTCCAGAGGTCAATTGATTAGCACTTTTCCTGTGGCGGTTGATATGCTGTATTTTATGAAAGTTAACCTTTACTCTTTATCTAAGTTTATTTATTCGTTCAGTTACGAAAATTGTGATAAGTGATTAAGTAATATTGACCAGAACCCAGTTGGTCAATGAACGCTGGAGAAATATGAAACTTTCCCAGACAAAAAGTGTGTACTCGGTTGGACTAGTCTTAGCTTTCTATCGTCCGCGGTAAGAAAATATTTCTTTAGTCATAGACTTGTTCATGCACACCATCTCAAGTTTGCTCATATGTGGCGAGGGTATATGATCAACAAAGACTGTGAAAATTCCTTTCCTAGAGGCAGGCATCTCTCCCTTTGCTGAGGGCTTTATAATTCCATCCTTTAAAGTAGGCCTCCCAATCAGGTGTACCAAAACAAGATTATCCATTTTCCTTCAAAATATTTCATTTGATTCAGTTTTGAAAACCTCGGCAACCTCGGTGGGATCTGAACCCAAAAACAGCAAGGGGAAAGTTTTAGTACAACCAACGCTCTACCCATCTGAACTAAGAGGCCGCACCGGGAGCCGTGAGTTTAATCACACCTAGGTTGCTGAGTTTTTTGCAACTGAGTCAAATGAATTATTCAAATCTGTCAAAACACCATCCAAAATAATTGCAGATTTCGTGGCACTTCCACGATAGGGTCTATAATTTATAACATTTTAGCCAAGCCGCACTTATGCGTGTGTGTGAGAGAGAGAGGAAGACAGAAAGAGAAAGAAAACTAACATTGCCCCTTGAGTCGGAGAGTGTTTTTGTAAAGTACATAACTCAAAAAAGGATGTAATCTTGAAAATCAACCGACGTGATCAGCATTTTTGTAATGCTGAAGCAAATCCAACTTCGACGAAATGGTCACACGGATAAACTGTTTGATTGTCATTTGCTGGAGAGACTCTTGTGCGTTGAAGTTGCTACCGGGAAATGGAAAAAAATAGATCAGAAAACCCTTAAAAATTTCACTTCACTCTTCGAAAAATAACACGAAACCGAGTGTTCTTCATGTGCGACTGGCAGGCATGCTAAATTACAGTATAGAATGAGTTACCCACTATCGAAGCCAATTTAATGCAGAATTATAAGGAAGCAGGTCAAAAAGGCAGAACCGAAAAACCGGGGCAATATCATAATTAATTATCAAAGGCATCCGAAATTCCATCACTGCCACCAGATATTTGGAGGTTGTACTCATCTCCTGGGCCATTATTGCATGCCTCCAGTACTGTCAAAATAAAAAAATATCCATACCATGCTTAATAATGCAGCGAACTCCGAGGAACCATTTCGGGCCTGTGAATGCTTTGAACGCACACAATTCGGGAGCAGAATCGCATTGGTTTAACCCTTCCAAACCTCCCCCTCCGGTTAATTCTACCACTCCAGGATTTCTAAACCACACAACGGAACTCGACCCAACGAAGTTTAGGTCTCTCAGACCCACTAACCCTTGTGACTTTAAAGGTTCCAGGATTTGTTCCAATAGGCAATACGTTGAATATTACTAGCTGAGGAGAATGGCTTCCCGCACGCTTCTCACAGCAGCTAATTTCCTCGTTTTCCCGTTCGCCAAAACTCCGCCCCCCTGAAGCTTCCCACCTGCTTGGCATCAAGGTAAATTACACAGATGTAGTTACCAGTTTCTATTTACCCACAGCAGGTAAAGCAACACCATTCTACCCCGAAATTTCAACAAAAAATTGAAGTTTCTGGAAAACCGATTTAAACAGCGTTACGTTCCGCTCTACACGATCCGCCACAGACTTCCACTGGACAACCCTGGCGAAGTCCACCATGTGCTCCACAAAATTATGGGCACCAAGACGGTGAGCTAGTTTACAGTAATAGCAGACTTACGCTGCATCTTCCACTCTCTCTCTCTCTCTCCTCACTCATACAACTTGGCCCATTGGGAAGACCGAGTCCAGAAGGCCGAAAGACAGATAGGGCACGGGTGGTTGTCACGGCATGAATCTGCGCCTAGCTATGCCACCACAAATCGCAAAAATTACATATGTCATGGTAACGCATCACTTATAAGGCGTACCATGGCCAGATCTGCCCCCCCCCCTTTGTTAGCCCATAGAATTTACGCATTGTCCGCTTTTAGTGACCTCCATTCAACTCTCGCACCGCAGGTTCAATTTAATGAAGACTGTCACAATCACTGAAGAGAGGCGAACTATCAGCCCTTCTGGAAGTATGGGCTGGTGGTAAAGTCTAAAAAGTGTACATATGAACGCCAAAAGTCTCTGATGCGTGCTTGGCATCTATCACAGTCGCGTTGTGCATAAAACTAATAATTCATCTGCTCTTGTCTACTGTACACGGTGCACGTAAAGCAAGAAGGCGGACTGTGGTGAAAAAATTATGTTTATATATATATATATATATATATATATATATATATATTAGCTTGGTGGCATAAAATGGCAAATAATGAAAATACTGTATTCGAGTATGTATGAAAATTTGAACTTTTGCGTAAAGTGGTGCTGATTCACGCTGCACACACACACACACACTTACATATGCCTCTCCTAGTTTTTTGCCGGCTACCAGATTCATTCGCTATCAATGACATTTGTTAGAGGGATCGAGATGCTGCTGCGGTCTGCGGCCGTGGTTTTGCAGCCAACAGTCGCTTTTGGGGGTACAATGATCACCGGAATGCTTGAATTGTGCACAATATAGTCACTGACACTGCCAAGAAAGGTTCTCTTGATGGCCCCGAGTCCGCGCGAACCAATGACGATGAGGGTAATGTTATGTTCATTGGCAGATCTGACAATCGCCTGGCCTGGTTTCGAGTCGATGTGCAAGAAGGCCTTGTACCTTACTCCGGCGTCTTTGGCTAACCGCATATACTGCTGAGCAAGCTTTTTTCCTGTGACGACGCTCTCCTTCATGACCCTTGTCATGTCATCGATAAGTAAGGGCGGAGATTCCATGCCAAGCCCTACGGCAGGTGTGGAGTAGACAGGTTCAATAATATGGAAAAAGTAGAGGACGTCTTGGGGTTGCAGCAGATTCGCTAAAAACCATCTAAAGGCTCGCTCGCAATTAGCGCTCGAGTCGACGGGAAAGAGAATTTTGCGTTTGGTGTTCTGCGTAGCCATCGCTCTTGAGAATGCAGAGCCAAAGTGTATTACGACGAACAATAAGCCAATTATAGCTTTTGGACTTGTTATTCTTTTACATCGACTTCCTTCACCTGCATCAAGGACGCCTATTGGCTGATCGCTCCACGGCGCTATTGGTTGGTTCGTTCACGCTGCGTTCGCTTTTCCAATCTACGAGAAAACAGAGCATTGGTACACGTGCAATGCAAAATTGACAACATATTTAAGGACAAAAACGGTAGCATATGAATATAAATCCTTCCATCACTTGGGTGGAAGACTACCGCTAGTGCGCAAAGTGTGGTAAAAGGGGTTTTACACGCGCGGCTTTGAAGTCTTACCGAGTGCTCATTAGTTATTCAGCTTCCGAACAGTTACCTGGCCCAGTCCCGAAAATTGGCGTGAGGCATCTTCATAATGAGGTCGCGCTGTTTCCTGCTGAATATTTCGAGAACTGTACTGGGTTTCATTCAAGTTTAATTTATTCAAGAACGTGAGATAAAATATGATTTCCCGACTTGCTATATAGTTTCAACCGCATCGTCCGTTGCTGCAAAAGATTAAAATGCCTGTCATCGTAATTCCCGTATTAGAGGAAAGCTTGCGCCAAAGTTGTGGGAGGGTGTTACATATTTACATCCGAACTAAAAAAAAATTAAATGCAATAGACCAGTGCAAATGAAAAATCTAGACTTTTTGTTTTTTAATTCTTTACGCGGGCGCTCGATTTTCTTTAAAAAACATGTAAATGCTGGCCGAAGACGGCCTCATTGACTTAATGCGAAAAAAATTTTCGTTTCGGTTGATCAATAAAGCAATCTGTTGCTTTGGAGCAGAAAAGTGCTCGTTGGTGAATGGGATTGGAACACTGGCATCTCAGTTTCGCAAGATCGAACCGTTAGTGCTCAAAGCGAATATATTGGGAGTGGGAATTATTTCGTGCTATTTTATGAAAGAAAAACACTTATACTTAAAAGTAACTGCGCATTATATTTTATTCAATCTACCGTCCTTTGATAGATGCACTCTTTCCCCATCTTTCAAGTAACAAATTGAGTCCAGAGTGAGAAAATGTCAATTTTTGAAGCAGAATTGATCGAATCGAATTCGAATTCTTCACAGAGACTAAGGAGGTGCTAAAGAAGGTCATTTTGCATAGACCAGAACCAAGGATAATCTGATGACGCAGTGTGTGGTGAATATGGCGGGTGGTGTAGGATTTCTCGGTAAAGTGGTTTCGGCAAGGTTGCCTTGTATGGCCACCTAAATAGAATACGGGAATATGAACCACTCCGCTTGCTAAAAATAGGTGACCTTAGGGTAAATTTCAGGAAGGGTAAATATACCCGTGTCTTAACACTAACACTAGCCCTAACATAAAACTAAACTACCACCTCAATCTTAACCCTAGCCCTACCCTAAACCCTACAGTTAGCATGATAATAACATTAACCTTTAGCCTTTCTCGCTTGGCTTTCATAGACAGCTGATGCTCCTGTTCCTAAAAAGAGCATTGTAAGGCCAATAGCCCTGCATATCCTCAATTTTTCTTTGGGGAGGCTGCGCACCCGTTCCCATATGACTGCTTTAGTCAGTCTAAGACCTGGCTGATGCTGGAGATCGGACTTATGATTTTGTTATCAATCTTGGTGTCTTTTTGAGTTTTGCCATCCAGATACGCTACTTCGTCCACCGATGTGAATTGAGTAACGGTGACATTGATGCGACATTCTGTGTAGCTGTTAAATGGCACCGGGTTGGTGCATGATCGCTGTCTTCTCCGAGCTGATTTTCAGTCGGAATTTTGAGTGTCCGGAGGTGAGAAGATCAATATTCGCTTGCCTGGCCCCATTTGTTGTAAAGTTCAGTATGCAGTCGTCCACTAAACACAGGTCCTGGACGCTGGCCTTGGAGATTTTTGGGGAAGTCGGGTGTAGAGCAGCTGTTCATCTGATCGGTAGTCTAAGTTGATTCCCGACTGCATCTAATGGTAGGCCTCCATCAGCACTGCGGAGATCATGAGACTGCGGAGTATGTTAATTTTCCTACTGCTATGAAGTGAGGGTAGGTATGCCTTGTATGGTTGCCTAAATAGGACACTGGAAGAGGAACTGCCCGTCCACGTCCGCTTAAAATAAGTGGCCCTACGGTAAATTTCAGGAAGAGTAAATATACCCGGGACTTAACGCTAACACTAGCCCCAACACAAGACTAAACGGTCGCCTTACTCTTAACCCTAGTCCTATCCTAACCCTAAACCCTACAGTTAGCATGATAATAACCTTAGCACTTAGCCTAATCGTGGCCCTAATCCCAACTATTACCTTGGCCTCAAGCTGAAACCTAACCGTAACCTTAAACCCAACCCTCGCATTAATCCTAAACATAATTTCCTCAGAATTTAGAGCAAAATCACGTGTATTGTGCACGGTTCCTTTTCTCGTGTCCTGTCAAGATGGCCATACGAGGCATCCTTACCGTGCTTTCAATTTCTCCTTCACTAATTGCACAATACAGGACCTAAAGTTGTCATGTTGCAAACTCTCCTTCTCAAATTTTTTCTATTACATACTGACTTTTTATGTCCAGTTCCCACTCAATCTGATTAATTGTTTCGGATACTGCTCAGGAGCAAACATTTCAGCTAGTTTCAGCAACGCATAGTTCACCAAACCGTTTGGTCTCATCCGCCATATATTAAAACTTTGAGTCTCCTTTGGCGTTAATGCGGGTTTGAGCTGATTTCGTTCAAAGTTTTACGTCTACTCATTTTTTAACCAATTCATTATTCGTCCCAAACCACCAGTTGAGGCAAAAATATGCATTTTGGCAGCAATTTTCCATGCGTGCCTTTGTGCTTTCCTTGTTATTCCTTTGACCCACTTGTGAAAAACTCGGCAGCCTCGGTGGGATTCGAACCTACGCCAGCAAGGGGAAGGCTTTAGTACAGCCAAAGCTCTAGTCAACTGAGCTACGAGGCCCCACCGAGAGCGTAAGTTTAATCAAACTTGGGTAATTAATGCGGCACAGAGATGCCTCGTTTTGGGACCCTTTCCATTACATGTAAAGTCTGTTAACGGTGAAGTTGCCAACTTGCAATACCTCTCACATTTCTTTAAGCACTTTATGTGAATTGAGATCGATTCACGTTTTCGATTCTTCACCTTCCGTTTTTTTTTGGCTTTCTTGGATGTTCCTTATTTTCTTTGTCAAGGTCACCACTTTTAAATCGTTCAAAAGATTTCCTGTATGTCCTTTCAGACGTGGCGTGTTCATCATAAGCTTTTTCAAGTAAAGGATGACTTTAATCAACACGTTTTATATTCCCAAGTAAACAAAAACCAATGATTCTCACCAATGCTTTTTGGCACAAAATCCCCTAACATCCTTGTAATAAAAAACACTAATGTAAATTATATCTGACCATCCGTTTGGATAGTTCTACTAGAGTTCTGTTGCGCTAGCCGCTTTAAGTCTGTCTAGCTCAAATCGCTTGGGTTGGTTCACTTCGTGTCGTTGTAGGGAAGAGCAGAGACGATAACCATTTGGACGATAACACGATTCTAAAATGTTAAAGGAGTAGGAAAATATAAACGGTAGACTCACAACCCAATGTTTCCAAGCTTACAGGCAGTAAGGTAGACAATTTACGTGGTGACAACATCGGAGATTTAAACCAATTTGAACAAGGCAAAGGTGACGAAATAAGCAGAATTTAATGACCACTTAAAATTTCGCGACCTCTTAATCAACTGCATACGGTCATTGCCTATTAATAAATCAAGATAAACTGTCCAATTATACATCGACCTAGAGGGGTGAAACGTGATAGGTAAACAAAGCATAAACTGTGGGTCTGATACATGCGGGTGCACATAGTGAAAAGGAAAAGGGGGGAAGAAAACATATCTAAGCGAACCAGTTCAGATTTCAGCCAAAACGTGTCAAGCGTGATTAACACTGCAACGCGCGGGATAGCAGTCAGTCATGCAGGGTGGGGGAGGAGGATGTGAGAGGAGGGGTGCGGGAAGGGGCTTCGTCTATTATCAGGCCTTAGCACAGCAGTGCGAGGCTGATCACATGACGTCATTAAATTCTGCTTAGTTCGTTCTTTGCCTTGTTCAGATTTATTCCGGGAAAACAATGCTTCAATTTAAACAAATAACAAGGGAGTTGATGGAAAATAAAAACGGCCTAGTTATCCGAATGAAGCAAGTAAATCTAAAATAAACAGTGATTTTGATTACTATAAAATATCATATAAAGGGTTCTACTGTTAATGCCAAATGTGCGAACGGTGAGAAAGGATGTTAAGTGTTGTTAGTAAGCAAATAGTTATTGTACTTTTAAATTGACGGAAGTGCTATAACGAGAAAACTTACGTGGGCACGTACAACTAGTGTTAACGCTTCAACCAAATTCCGTAGACTAAATAGGACAACTTTAATACTTGATAATGCATTTGTTATTGTTTTTAGTTAACTGAAAGCAGTACCCATTAAAAAATTTAAAACAGATTACATTAACTGTATCCTCTACTTACTAGACAAACATTGAAAATCTAGCGTTTACGAATCTCTAAAAGCCATGGCCTTGATTAACAAGGCTTCAGTTCTGCCAGAAAGATTTGAATAAAGAACAACAAACTGAAAAACGGATAGTCTGTTTAGCCACAGTTTTATGGCCAGAGAACCAGGTAACTATTGCATTTGTAATCTGTTCATGCTAAATTATTGAGATTCATCAGCACCACCATATTGTGTTGAGTTCATCCGTTACTCCGCAATGGCAAAAAATTAATATATGATCTTAACACCCTCTTCCAGATCACTTACGTTTATTAGCTACTTCGACAGGTAAGAGTAAATTAAGTAACTACTGAAGTACGAAAAATTTTGAGGCGATATAGGAACTCGGATCGGTGACAGAAATTACAGGGTTTGAGTACATTTAGTGTCTAAACAATCTGAGCTACGAAACTGTGACTGAGAACCTTGAATAGTTCACATTTTGTCGAGGCCTATCTCGTACAATTTTAACCGAAAGTCTAAAATAGGTTTTAAAACAAAAAGATCAGTTAAATGAGCTTGTAATATTAATTATCATGCAGTATTTCAGACATGCCAGAAGGCCTGGTTGTGAGAAAGTTCATTGTCAGTCGACTGTAAAACTACAGTCTGGAAAAATGGCTAGTTAAATAACACACTTTTTTACATTGATTTGCGCTGCTCTTGTTAATTCAAATATATTTTTAAAAACCCTCACAAAAATATTATTCTTGTGCTCACTTGGTAGCAACGTACATTTCCTTAAAAAGTATTATGCTTCAAAAAATTGTTTTGTTCAATTTAAAAACGTTTGCAATCAAGAAATGACGTAAAAAACCTGGAAATTTCCGTCAACAGAGCATCTTAGCTGTGCGTTTATTAATCATGCTTATAAAGCATACGACAAGGCTCACATGTCCTGCAAAATTTGTTGAGTTCCATATGGTATCTTCTTAAGAGCAAAGGGGGATTTATTATTTTGCTTACGTAGGAAGTATACGGTTTGTAGTTTGATACAAATAAACACAAGTGCACCAGCAGGTCAGTTTCCAAATTATTCGGGAAAACTTACTAAAACCGACAGTTATCTTTTCTTGGAGCATATAGTTTGAAGCAGACTTACTTTGCCCTCAGATGGGTATACGCAAGAATATTTTATGTTTTTTTTCATAGAATAAAGATTAATTTATAAGCGCAGCAGAAGTGTCCATTCACGTCTCCCTTGTCTTTGTCGGTAATTTTATTCTGCCTATAATATACTAACCGTTGAGCAGTTGCTGGCTGGAGCTCGACAATGAGCCCCAGGGCACACCGGAACGAGGGTGTCCCGTGACAGATCAGTCAGCGCTCATCCAACATTGCTCGGGTTCTTGAGCAAAACCGATAGGACACTGAGCTGTTAGCGCAGTGAGTAAAGCGGTGGACTTAAACTAAGAGATCGCGGGTTCGAGTCTCACACCTGGGGCGCAGTATGGCTGGCTGACGACGGCTAATAAGCCAGCGGTGGCCATTCAAGTCTCCTTGCCTTTGTCGGCAATGCCTGTCTACTAAATTAGCCATTTTAACCGATTGTACTTCTTTTAGTGGACCGGAAATATGTTCAATTAAAATGCGACATGGTTTTGTGAGTTAAATAGTTTAGATTATGCCGAACAATAATCAATATTTCAATTCCATCTAAGTAACTCTTTTAGTTTAAAAAGCATTTTAAAATTTCAGTTACATTTAATTTCAAGTGATATGCTCGTTTTGCCGCGGGCCGAATCGCGCCGAGGTGGCCTAGGTAGGCAGCTAAACAGGAATTTTAAGAAAGTGAATGCCCTTCTTTGAATCGGTTAAACGGAGGGATTCTGTTTTCATGCGTAGAGCTGTTAACGTGATATGAGCAGAACTTTCAACTGTGCCGCGTGTATATGCTGCATTTGTAGTCGGGTAAGCCAGCATTAGCCGACAAACGCCATGTACTATGAGCCATTATTGCCTTCCTCGTTAGAGATTGTCTTCCATACGTCCATTACGATGCATTTTATGCACATTTTAATATGTTTAGAGTTGTTTGTCTCAGACAATAATATATACTTCACAGCTATGGATGCTTTCGTTCCAACTTCTTCACGTCAACCGGTAGCTAACTACATTTTCTGGGAGTTTAGTAAGAGATATTTTGACACGCCTATCAAAATAAGTACACAGAGAGTTTTTTCCTACATTATCGACTGTCTCACCTTATTAATAATTTACAGCAGAACCCCACAGTTGCCGAACAAAGTTTGGCTTGGAAGGTTACCAACTAACGGGATAACTCGAACCGCGCGGTCAGCCCAGTGTGTGTGTGTGTTGTGTGGATTGGCCGACTGGTTTACTGAGAATGGGGTTGCAATGGTCTCTTCTTAACATGGCCTCTATGGCACTCCCACTCCGTGGGATCCGAGCGAGGTGTGATGGCATGCTTAGAGGTGGCTCCGGCCGCACCAACCACCTGCACTAATCCCACCTCCGGTCTTCTTTACTTGGTCACGACACCGTACCCAGGTTGGAGGATGGGAAGAGAGTGTGGTAGATGCAGGGCAAGTATACTCTCATTATAATCTATTTTCCGTGCATGTCATCTTCCCTGGTCCAACTTGGTTTACGGCACACCGTTGCGGTCGTCGGATACGACGTCGAACTGTTGTATCAAGCAGTTTTTCGCCAATGTTTTCGTTGATGAAGGTCAATCCCACTTATCTTGTAAGGGTGTAGCCGACGGCTGTCACTGCGATGTTCGGCGTCTTTGTTTAACGCCTGCTACGTCAAAACTATTAGTCCTGAAGAAGTCAGTCTGTAAACGTACGTTTTTAATTATTAATCATCAGGTGTCACATGTTCGTACCCGCATCCTACCACGACAACACACCAACATACCTCAGCCCTCCCACTCTCTACCCCTGACAGAGCTAGACTGTAAGTACCCCTTGTTCTGGCATGCCCGGACGCCCTCAACCCTCTCCACTAGCATTACTCTTCTGTTACTGTTTCTCCAACTTTCGCTACCCTACACTGACATTTTATTGTACTGGCCTGAAGATAATCGAAAACGTGCCTTCTCCAATTTCGCTGACTTCATTGAGGTTGTCACGCTTAGAGTTAATAATCTGTCTTGTGAGCGGTCGCAGATGTGTTTACCTTGCAGTCTGATTGACGGTAACGCGCGCACTCAGACAGTCACCATCGTTCATACCCCACAAACCCATAAAGGTACAACGAACCCCAATGAGCACATACTCTGACTTCACCAGCGGTCTCTGTTGTTGAAGGTGGCAATCAGAATTTCTGTAAACAATATGCCCCTTACTAAGGTGTCTTCCAGATTACGCTAGTAATCAGGACTTAACTTGGTGACTGTAACACACAGACGAACATCGACTTTTTAAAATAATTTAGAGTACGTAACAAAACGGTCTCACGCTAAAAGCTTTGGCTTAGAAGGCTATCAACTGACGGTATAAGAAGGTTCTCCTTTTAGGACGGAGAGTCTGGCTGTAATTATTTCTTCTTAATTTGACATTTAAGGTGCTCCCACTCACTTGGGACCTGAACCTCTCTTTTGTGTTTTCGTAAAAAAAATTGTCATTCATGCGCCGATCAGGCATGTCTAGCACGTGTACACGGGACGTTCAGCTCAATCACCCACTGAGTCTTACTGACTGTCTTGACAGCGGTCTCAAGTGGGTGAGGTAGGAAAAAGGGCGATAGATGCTGCGCAAGTTTACTGTTACTGTAAACTTATTCACGCGCAAGTCGCCCTCTCTGCACCTGCCATGCTGTGCTACACATGGTCGATATCGTCATTCACGACGATCGAGCTGTCACCTGTTCTTCTAAGCGTTAGAGATGATCAGTCATCAGAACCGGAACGACAACTGCAACAACGACATGCGCAAACGAAGTACCAGTTCGACCATCGTGGCCGGTGAGGTCCGCCGTGTGCCCCGTAACTCTGCGGAGGCAGGGACCTTGACTTGCAAGTTCACTTCAGTTTTATTAAGGGAAAGATAATCGAACACCTTTGAGCTCCCTACTGGTTGCAAAGTGGCTAAGGAAACATGGATACATAAAGAAAAGGGAAAAAACGTTTCCATAATGACATGCGAAAAAACAGACAGCCTCGGCTAGTCGACGATATGCACTTAAAATACTACTCAATTATTGTGAGTAGTATAATTTCGTGCAATTTAACTAGAGGTTTGATCAGCGTCGAGTTTGTGCTTAAAGGAGTTCACGGTGGTAAAGAGAACAATATCCACCGGTAGAGCGTTACATGCTGCAACCACTCCATTACTGACGAAGTACTTGTGTCCATCGACCCTTGCTTTACCTGTGCGTAGTTTTAAAGGGCGACTTCGCAAGGTGGGTTGGTTATTCAGAGTGAAAAAAGCATTGAGAATAAAGCAACAGTCCAGTTCATTCATACTGCGAAAGGTTATTATGAGATCTCCTCGTAGTTGCCTATAGGAAAGGGGAAATAGGTTGAGAGTTGATAGTTTTTTTTCGTAAGTTAGCATTCGCGGGCCTTTAGCCATTTTTGTCACCCGCCTCTGACAGTCCAAGGTCTCCATGCCTGTATGGCATATTCTAGGTGCGGCCGCACGATGCTTCCAAATATTTTGGAGAAATCGTCTTTGTCAAATCCCATAGAGGCGCACCTGATGAGTTGCAATACAGACATGGCTGACTTGGCCACCTTCGCGCAGTTCATTGTTTGGTTGAGTGACGATGTAATCCACACACCCAAGTCCTCACTGTCAACCGTTTGCAATGGTATGTCATTTAGAAAGTAAATTCGCGAGTTTAAGGCTCCACAGCGGCCAATTTGAAGAAAATTGCACTTACTAACATTGACTGGCATACGCCAGCGCTTCAACCAGTCCTCGAGCATGTTCAAGTTCAGTTGCAGGTGGTCTTCGCCTGCCGTATTGTCAACAACTTTCGATAGTTTTATGTCGTCAGCGGACAGCAAGACATCACAGTCAAGGTCCCTGATACAATCATTGATGAAAACAAGGAATAATGTCGGGCCTAAAACTGAGCCCTGTGGGACGCAACGCAGCACGGTTACGTCTGAGGACTGATGGCGTCGAACTTGTACTCTTTGGGGCCGTCCAATCAAAAAAGTTATGGATCTATACAAGAAGGCTTCCACGAACTCCTACGCTGTTCAGTTTATGCAGGAGACTTTGGTGAGGAAAGCTGTCGAAGACCTTTTGGAAGTCGATGTAGATGGTATGAACAATCGTTCCTTCGTCGCGTGCTTCGGTCCAGCATTCAGGTGAGAAGAGTATGTTCATTAGACAAGACCTATCACTGCGAAAGCCGTGTTGGGCATCAGAGAGGAGGTGATTATGCTCAAGGAACTGCATCAACGCTTTCTTGGTTATTTTCGCCATGATTTTTCAACAAATGGAAGAAAGGCTCATCGGTCTTTTTTATTCGCAGACACTTGGCATCCATTCTTGAACAATGGAGTGATGGTTGCAATCTTCTATTCGGAGGATAGACACCCAGTATCAAAGGACGCCTAGAAGAGTAAGGTTAGTGGTTTGGTCATTTCAGAAGCTTACTCTTTAATAGCATTGCAGGATTGCATCGGAGCCTGGAAAGGTCGATGCTTTTAGGTTACGTATCTCTTCCTGAATGATTTCTTCGGTGAAGCGGACTTTGAGAACCCATTGCTCCTACGGTCAATCATACTGTTTCCGTACAAGTCAAATTAGGCTTTTTTTCTGAAACATGCAAGCCATTCCTTATGAATGTTGCTGTGCCTCCACCCCTTCGATTTTCACCGTCTCTGTGAACTAGTTGGAATCCAGGAAGTGCAAGCTCCATGCCGTAAACCTGCTCCGACAACCAGGTTTATGTTATTGAGATGACGTATGGGAGCAGGTCACAAATATGGATTCTCAGTTCATCCATTTTTGGCAGGAGGCTTTGTGCGTTAGTGTACACGAATGTCAGTTTGAATTCAGGCAAGATCCGTTTTTAGCCCCGACCCAGTCTACTGGAGTAGCTGTGCGGTCATACGAACCGGTTTGATCCACAGTGGGGCAGAGAATCGTTTTAATATCTCATCTTTTTAGATTATCAGGTTCTGTTCTCCGTCGATGCGCCATGTTCTCCATTCCAGGCCGCGTTCGCGACGCTTCATTCTTTCGGCGGGGCAGTAATCCGGCTGAAAAAACACACCCTTGTGTGAATGTTTCAGTCGAAAACGCCTGAAAAGTATTAATTTTGCTTGTTCATTGCCGCCTAGGACGACATTGAGGGGTTGCGGTCGTGTCCGTGGGGTGACTTCCGAGACAACAGGCCTTAAGGATAATTATTTCCTCAGATGGTTGCAGCATTTTGTTGATGAATTCCCGGAATTGCTCTAAGTCGGCGAGAATTCGTTCCTTGGGGGGGTTAGCGGGGGACTCTAAGAGACCCTGGATTATGATCAAGTCTTCCTTACCGGGCACTCCACTATTTCCAGCAGCATGCTTATCGTCAGCTGATACTTTAGCTCTGTTTAAGTGGACTACTGAAGAGGAGACGTCTGCGATATTGCGTGCAACTCGTCTGCTGTTGAAGGTAAGGCATCCTGAATGAGTGCGTATTGTGCTCGATCTAAATGGCATTCACTCACAGGGCCCTGTGGATTACTTGACGTTTTCGAAGTTGAAGCTTTTTTAACTGGGGCTTCAACTCTGCTGCTACGTGAATGCGTAATGGTAGCTAATTCCGCGCTGGTTGACTTCACATCTAAGTTAACCTCCGAAAATGTGCATACTGTCTGAGGGCTGTCTGCATCGATCGTTATCCTTCGCATTCCCTTTACTTCTTCTGTGGGTATACCCTTATCAATTTCATTTTGCACTTGCGTTTGATTGACGGGCGGGTCTGAAATATGCCCCTTCGGACTCTGGTGACCTTTTTACTGTGGTAGTACGTGCGGCTTCCTTCTTATTGTTTTGCACTTCACGAAGTGCTGTCGGACTATTATTTACAGAGGTCTTACATATCACTTTCCTCATTCCTGGTGATTCGTTATGAAGGAGGGCTCTTGCTCTACTCCGAGTAAATGTTTGCATGATTAACGCCGGTGTATCCTTTGAAGTAAGAGTCCTGTGGATAATTTCCTTCATTTTTTTACTTCTTCCTCTAGTTGCTTCAACTTAGAGGCTATCTTGACACCCATTGCAGGAGTTTTCAATATACGTCTCTTGTAGAGCATTTATTAGGCTTTTATTAGATTAGATTGCGCGGAATTTACCGCCCACTCTCAGTTTTCATCCACCTGCACAGGCCGTCAATGTGTCAGTCAATCGAAGTGCCCCAGAGAAAACGTTGAACACGCACTTCGACTATAATAGGTAAGCCTCGTCAGCTAATTTGTCCGCACACAGATGCGACGGGGTAGCTGTATTTTCTTTACATTTTCACTACCTAATTCCTTGCGAGCTGGCTAGTGCTTATGATCGATAGATTTTCACCCATTTGGAGAGGAAAAACGTGGTATTTTGATCATCCATGCTCCAAATATACCTGTCACTGAAATGTCTGAGTAAGGCGCGAGGAGTTATGTTGCACGTAAACAGCGTTGGCTTCCGTGAACTCGATCACACAATACGGTCGTTTTTAGTGATTCCAACTCGGGACTCTCCTTACTTCCCTCTACTCGTGACCCTAGCTCATCCTCAGAAACGACCGGTACAATCCACTCTGAAACGCTCGAAGATATGACGGGAAGGGGAAAGAGTGCTCATCATGTCGGTTACTGCATGTCCCAGGACAAAACAATGTAAAATTAAAGGCAGAAAAAAGGACGAGCGACAACCGCTTTCTCGTCCCCTCTTCCCTCATCGCGAGCCCGTCAACCGGATCCAACCGGGATTTCAGGGTAGCTAAAACTCCGTTCCTTCTCGCCACCTTCCATATAATTACTTTGTCCACTCCAAATACTGTAGAATCATATTTTAATGTAATAGACCTAATTCTGGACGATGGAACTACATTTAAACCTAATCCGACGTATAATATGGAGGGAAATTTTCGTAGAAGTCGAACATCCTAAACTCTCGACGCCAGATTGCTCGGGATGATATTGAAAAATGCCAATCCTATATAGCTTGTTAGAAGATTATGGAAATTTTATATTATTACGTAAGTGGTAGTGCTTTGTCCTCTTAGGGAAGCTAATTGTAGACCTTCATAAACTCGTTTAAGGGAACCTACTTTCTGTTTTGATCTCGATTAGCAAGACGAGTCTGTCAGATTTTCCCCGCAGAAGCTCCCAATTTAAAGACCTATGCGAGAATTCCAAAACAAACTGACAAGATTTATTAATTTCTGAAGATCCTGGTAAGTCAAGTCATAAAGCGCCTCCACAGCCTCGAACGAATTTCAGCCTGTTAATTTTAGCTAATGAAATTTTTTTATCAACTGATGAGAAATGCCAGAAATTGAACTAGAAGTGATGACCAACTGTCTGCGTTTCAATGCATACACGGCAAATCCTCGCCTGGGATGCTTCCGGAAGATCGACTTTGAATAGTCGAGAAGACCTCAACTTGGAATAAAGCCCGTTATGTCATTCCCTCCTTATGCTGGTGCGATGAACGCACCTGCAAAACGACATTTAGTCTGTTATTATTCAAGCTCTTTTATGATCCTGATGTAAAAGTACCTTTTAATTCACTTTTAAACCTTGAAGGCCAACCCCAATTATGTGACAACCTGGTGTGTTTGTGGGACAGGTCGCATGCGGCACGGGCTGTCTGCCTCTGCCACCCACTTGCACCCAATCCCTGAATCCTATGACTGACCAGGAGAGAAAAAATAGTAAATTCCACCCTGGGGACAGCGTTTCCACCGCACTCAGCGCATATTTCCCACTGTTATAAATGTAATGCGTTTTAGTCAATCAGGATGAGCTAAAAGCCGTGGCTTGGAAGACTGCAAATGACGCAGAACTCAGACCTCGAAGTTAACCCTGTGTATTGTGCATGGAAAAGTTGACTAGTGGACGGAGAGTCAAGCTTGATCGTTCCTGTTTAATGTGGCTTCTATGGTAGTCTCATGCATATGAGATTTGAATTACCCACTCATTTGTGTGATAGCCTCGTCTGTTGACGGATGGACATGTCGTGTGTGACACACGTATGCGAGGTGTCTAACTCTGTCAGACACTTGCATCCAGTCCACGCATCAGATGACTGACCGGATCGGATAGTGAACTGGTGGTTGGTAGAGAGAGAGGATTTCTGATCAACGGGTCGCAGGTTCGATCCTCGAGTGGTGCACTACCTGGGGTTGGGTATGACTGACTACAAACGGCTAATAAGCCAGAAATTGCCATTCCAGTCTCCATTGTCTTTGCCGGAAGTATTCATCTGCCTAGAGAAAAGATAATGATTTTGAAACTGAGGATGACGTCTCCAGAGCATTCAGCACATATTTATCAATATAATCCATGCGGTACAATTGAATATATCATGATGCGCTACATGCCCGTGTTTTGAAAATAGCCAGCTGAGTGAATAAGCCAATTTTCCTTTTAGAATGTCAGGCTCCAATGGTTCCTTCTGCTGTACCCTCTGTGGCACTCCCAATGAATTGAGATCTAAAACGCCACGCTCTTCTTGTTTTGTGAGATCCTAGTCCATTGTGCGCTGACCAGCTAGCGTGTGGCACGTGCAGTCAGATTTCTTAGCTCTCAAATCCACCCAGGTGGGTGATGAAGAGAATGTAGTAGATGCCATGCAAATGTATTATTTAATATGTATCCAACACAAAAGGATGATTGAAAACAAGACGTGTATTGAGGACGGGAAACAGCACAAGTGGGAGGGTGACCAGTCAAAACAAAGGTGGTCTGGCCGTGCATACATGACCTTGAAAGTTTCTTTGTCACGCGCGGGGCATCATATCCAGACCATGCGGTCCAAGTACACCGCAGGTGAAATTTAGTGTGCACAGAAATCCTAGCTACTCTCTCAGGCCACATTGACCATTTGCGAAACCAGAACTAGTGTTTGCAGCGTCGTTATGCCTGAGAGAGAATAAGACAGCGGTGGCAGCTGTTGAAATAGGTCTGTGGAGCAAATTACCTTTTGTCTAGTGCGTGCGTGTTGTATTACCCCAGGGATGTCGTATCTGGTGTCTTATGCTACGTTGGACGAGATGTGTTGTATACAGGTAGCGCTGGAGCAACCACGACTATCTGTACGCATGTGTGTGAGGAAGTCGGTCAGGTGTCTGCAGGTCAGCGAGTCTAAAACCGTTCGCTGCGATGTTGCTCGAACGTGAGGCAGCGGGCCTTGAACAAGGACGCCGGATCCAGCAATGCTGGTTGCCGGCCCCAGATACATTGATTTATTGAGTTCCCATTGGACAACTAGGCGTTAATAAGTTATTGGCTCGTCTTGCTTCCGGTATGGACGATTATCTTGACGGCTGTAAGTTTAACTGATGGCCAGTTTCGTAGGTAAGGGTAGCCATTTCTGATTATTCAGCACCCCACCCCCCAAAGTCAGCTAAGGTTCATGTATTCGCGATCCGAGAAGGTACTGAACCTAGCCTGTGTAGTTACGAGGACAGCTTATGCATGGGATGCGATACACTACCTCCTTGGGATTTATTTTGTCTACAAAATACAAGGTTAAGATTGAGCAGCATAGAAGGGAATATGGCCGATTTCTCGCGAATTCAATGACCGAAGATCTTGGAAAAACGTGTTCCGGTTTGGAACGTCACAGGTTATGTATCTAACACAGAAGGATGATTGAAAACAACACATGTATTGAGGACGGTAATCAGCACAAGTGGGGAGTCTTAGGGGACACAGCAGGGCATATGGCAAAGCGGGAATGTCATAGGCTGGAGGGTGACCAGTCAAAACAAAGGTGGTCTGCCCGTGCATGCATGGCCTTGAAAGTTGCTTTTTCGCGCGCGGAGGCGTCATGTCCGGACCATGCGGATCACGTACACTGTACTGTTATTGTAAATTAATTTACGCACCAAATCTCGTCCCTTCGCCTGCCGTGTCGCGGGCACACGATAATCTTCCTAGGTCCAACCATGTTACCCTGATGGCCAAATGATATTTCCAAGTATGAATACTTTTGGAGGCATTTACAAAGTAATCTCCTCCTTTCAAGTAAGTTGCAATTTTCGAACAGTTTGGCCTCAGTTCGTCACATAAAGGGCAGACAATGATGCTACTTAGTTCCATCCCCCCAATGACGCCAGACGATCTTCATTGCGTTTTTCTAGGTATTTTATATGACCAGTGGTAACATTCTGAAGGACAATAGCGTCAGCGATCGGCAATGCATATAATAATTAAAGGGAATGAAACTCATCGTCCATGAAACGTTAAAAACACGACTAATCACAGCTCACCTCACGGTCTCAAAAACGGTTGAATCAACGGACTTCGTTCGAAGCGCTGCATAGGATACAGTTTGTCTGACTGACTACTCAGTAATAGCAGATATCACCGAAACGTGCAGGTGACATGTTCGATATGTAAACCCGAAAACCGGACAAGCTCCTCTGTAAGGTAAACTCCTTACCCGACCACAAAAGCATACATAGGCAAAGAAAACTCAAAATGCGTATCATAGTTCTATAGGATTAGGTGATTCTACGTGGAGCACACTGTAAGAGTTGCCTAAACGAACACCATCAAATTTTTCGGATTCACACGTTGACTACATAAAGCAAGCCGCGAAATAAAACACGAGGAAACACAACGCATATTCTTGAAACAAAGCCTCCGTCAGTGTACGTATGGAAGGGGCAGGAGTTCATCAGTCCCTCCGTATACACCAGATATCCCTTAATTTTCGAGTAGAACCTTCAATGACTGGACCTAAAAATAGACGAAGCCTCAAAGGTAAGCTGATTGTGGAGCAATTATGAGCATTTTCAGGGACATGAAAGTGGTCTACGACCCACTATCGACGATGTCTGTACTGCTCAGCTGCAAAAAGTACACACACGACCATCAAGTGTGATGGACAAGGGGTTATCAAACACGCAAACTTGTTAAAATTATTTTATTGTTACTGCCCTTCGCTCACAGATGGAATCACTGTAGATTCGCCATAGCAGTATCAATAACAGTATAAGAGCGAGAGGGAGAGTTTAAGGCTTTCCTAAAGTATACACAAATGACTGTCTTCTATGGAGTCCCTCTTTTGTATGAAGCTAACTCAGCAAAATACCATAAGGCAATTAATGGTATATTTTGTTGCTGAATTACCGCCACCACACGTCTCAGATTTCTTGTGAGATCACAAAGAGAGGTCGGCATGAAGCCCGTGAAAAGTACGTTCCTTGTCTTTTGCTCTCTTTGGCGTCGCTAGCATACTTGTGATCTTCTAGATCGGCGTAAGTAGTGATCCGTTAACAGTTAATTGGAACTAAACTAGATTAAACGTTATGGAAAGGAGTATTCGGTAGAAAAAACATGGTAGAAAGGGAGATTCAGGGCTAGTTGGGCTGACTTATTATGAAGTCCATATGAGATCATAGAGACTAGTTATGAATACGAGACGAATTCGTAGGCCAAACGAAAGAACTCCATTTGAAAATTCCAGATGATTTTCATGATAGACTAAAAAACCGCTTTATGTTAGAAATGTCTAAAAATCCAATTGTTTAAAGGCCAACTTCATGACTGAGCTGCATTTTACCAGTTTTGCAACCGGGCCAACCATGGCACCGTTGCCACCCGTCCTCCCGTTGCTCGCGTTAGATCCACCGCAGCTGGCTGCGCTGAGGGGTCGGGTCGATTTTGGTATCTCACGTGACTCGTCGCAGAGGTTTAAGGTCAGAGCCACGATCGCAACACGCGGTTGCTTGTAAATCATACGTCCAGTGTTGTTATTCTGCCTGACCCGTAATCGTTCCAACTGGATCAACAAGGTCCGGCACAAATGTTGTCTGAGCAGCGCAGCGATAGTTTTTCCACAACGAATTCCAATTAAAAGTTTTTGCGAATTTGGTTCTCATCGTTTCCTGGTCTCTGTAACTAACCGTCATGCATGCTGAGACTGGTGGCACACACCGAAATAGAGCACTGCTTCCACTGACCATTTAGAACTTAGCAAAGACGAATCCCCCGGATAGTACGAATGTATATCCTCGTCAGTATCCTTTGCATTGCATTCAGGCTGCCTTTTCCTGTTCCAGTGGGGAAATTCGTTGAAGACCACCAGAAATCATGTTAATTTTCATAGAAATAACCCGGGCCAATGTGTACCCTGCGACGGGAACTTTCGTGCCATGAATACGCAATGGGGTCTCCTTGAATGGGAGAAATTAGTTATTTATTTTGAATGGTAGATGGGCGGTCACCAATCGGTTACGGGAATCACTTGTTCCGTTGTGCCTTGAGGTTTACTCTCAAGCCCCTTCAGCAGCCGCAGAGCGACTAGTGATTTGGTCAGAAGGACATTACCGACAAAGACGAGGACGACTGTCGCCATTTCCCTTGTTGGTAATGTCGTTCTGATTTATTATGATCCATCTGAGCTCGAGCTCCACAAGCATTGAGGTCTGAGCACGAGTTTTAATCATTAGTTTCCGCAGCAGTATCTCCTATAATTGACAGAATGACAAACTAAATTTTAACAGATGTTAAAACGCGAAAATTTAAAGTCGGCGGAGATTAATTATGCATTTACCGGTACCGTTCTGATTTAAATTATTGGAAGCACAAGTGGTCTTGCAATAAATTGATCCAAACAACGCAAATAATTCAATTACTTTTTTTCTCGTCTAGGATAATTAAGGGTAGCGACAGTGCTCCACTCTCCGCAAGTCATTGTGGGCAATTTTGAACGACGTCGAGAAACCAAATATACTGCAGACAATTACGGTTAAAATTCGCCAATTCATCTGCTACTGACGCGTAGATCTGCACAAAAAGGAAATCGGTAAGTGCAATCTTCCGAGCAAATGAGAGAAATCACAGACACCGAGGTGATATAACTGACGATAGCATCGCGAAAATGCGCGATATCAGACAGGGGTTTTCCTCGCACATCAGAACATTAAATTATGCTAATGCTGTTGCTAATACTACTACTACTACTACTACTACTACTACTACTACTACTACTACTACTACTACTACTACTACTACTACTACTACTACTACTACTACTACTACTACCATGTAAATGGTAAGCGATACTTTCAGTTTCACAGCAAACAAAGGCAGGGCCGATTGTATCGGTTTTCCCTCCTGTTTATTGTCAAACCGATTGCGTTATCCTCAACAATCAGATCACCAGTATTTCAAAGAAGAAAGTTCCCAGGTACACTGCTGAGATGCATCCAGGCGGTAACGGGGTTTCCGCTGCTCTTTAGTCTCAAATGTATATCAAGAAGCATGTGAACTTCCACGGTATCTTCCCTGAACTGACACAGCTACGGCATTTGCGTAATCCTAGTTTTCAATATTTTTGCCGTTCTCTCAGCCCCTGCCCGCGTGGTATAGGGATTAGAGTCTGTAAACATGCTGAACAGCCACGTACGAACGCACCTAACAAAAGTAGGCCAGATATACACTCTGGCAGTCCATGTTTGACCTTTATTGACAAACTTAGCCCCTTTTTATTCTAAAATAAAATCTCACATAACTTACACCTAAGCATAATGTGTCCCTCATTGCCCGTGGACTCGGTGGTAGCTCCAGTCTTTGTTGACCTCATGGAATTCGATCAATGTCAAAGGAAAAAAATCATGTAGTCAGTACGAATGTATGCGAAGGTTCGCGTTAAAGGTGCTTGTATGCGTAGAGAAGAAGACCGGTCGAGCAGCGGAACAATTTTGCTATTATTCATAACGTTCGAACTCGTGCAGGAGTCCATCACCAGGGAACCGAAACGGGTACAATTATAGGGGAGCACAAACCAATCAGCGGTTAAGGACGCAAGTCTGTAGGTGACAGCGCAGAGCTCTGTAAATCGGTGCCAGGTCGATATGTGGGGTTGTACTGAGATCACTACAATAATCGGGTCATACACCGATTTGTAGGTAAAGACAAAAGACACCTATAGGAGGTGTAATGTAGCAAACACAGAAGGCTAGTTGTAAACAAGACATATACTGAGGACGGGAACCAGCACAAGTGGGGTATATGGCAAAGCGGGAATGTCATAGGCTGAAGGGTGACCAGTCAGAACAAAGGTGCTCTGGTCGTGCATACATTACCTTTGAAAGATGCCTTGTCGCGCGCGGAGGCGTCATTTCCAGAGTATGCGGTTCAAGTACACCGCAGGTGAAATTTAGTGTGCACAGAAATCCTAGCTACGCTCTCAGGCGAAACCAGAACTAGTGTTTGCAGCGTCGTTATGCCTGAGAGAGAATAAGACAGCGGTGGCAGCTGTTAAAATAGGTCTGGGGAGCAAATTAACTTTTGTCCAGTGCGTGCGTGTCGTATTACCCGAGGGATGTCGTATCTGGTGTCTTATGCTACGTCGGCCGAGATGTGTTGTATACAGGTAGCGCTTGAGCAACCACGACTATATGTACGCATGCGTTTGTGAGGAAGTCGGTCAGGTGTCTGCAGGTCAGCGAGTCTAAAACCGTTCACTGCAATGTTGCTCGAACGTGAGGCAGCGGGCCTTGAACAAGGACGCCGGATCCAGCAATGCTGGTTGCCAGCCCCAGATACATTGATTTATTGAGTTCCCATTGGACAACTAGGCGTTAATAAGTTATTGGCTCGTCTTGCTTCCGGTATGGGCGATTATCTTGACGGCTGTAAGTTTAACTGATGGCCAGTTTCGTAGGTATGGGTAGCCATTTCTGATTATTCAGCACCCCACCCCCCAAAGTATTCGCGATCCGAGAAGGTACTGAACCTAGCCTGTGTAGTTACGAGGACAGCTTATGCATGGGATGCGATACACTACCTCCTTGGGATTTATTTTGTCTACAAAATACAAGGTTAAGATTGAGCAGCATAGAAGGGAATATGGCCGATTTCTCGCGAATTCAATGACCGAAGATCTTGGAAAAACGTGTTCCGGTTTGGAACGTCACAGGTAAGCCATGAAGCGGGCAGCCTTGGAGTTTAAACCCGCAGACACTGGAAGTTCCGACTTTGTTCAAAACCTCTCATCTGAAAAGCTAACAAAGCAGCAACTACAAGTGCTACGACGGGAAGATTGTTTCAATACCGCAGATGCTGACTCCGTCGACCTCATTGCAGTCCTGGAAGCTATATTGATGAGAACTGGAACTACCGATGACAAAAATCACTCTGTGCGAAACATTTTATCTCCTTGCTGATGGCGAACAAACCAACCCCATATATTTCGTTGTACGTCAAAAGCTATGAAGAAACAGAGGAGCGACCACTGACTTATTAATCTGGCTGCTAGTAAGAGAAAAAAACTGTCGTGATGAACGTGAAAACTATAATTAGAAAAAACGGCCCTTTTTGATGACGGATAATTTTACAGAGAAGCCCAGAATGAAAAAACCGAATCAGTAGCAAATCGACTGAATAAACTGCTCAGAGAATACCGACACAATAATGTGAGCATGGAACATGAATGACGCCAAATGAAAGCAACCAGTCCCACTCAGGCTCGATTCTATGGTCTGCCAAAAATTGATAAGCCAAATGTCTCATTGCATAATCATTTTGAAAAAGGTGGGTGTTCTCAAAACTGAAGTCCCTCCAAGGCACCTCCAAATACCTTAGTTTGGTAGGCCTCTCAATTCCTCGTGGACCTTCGAGGTCGGTGTTAAATTGGGAGAAACCTTGATCTCTTTCGATGTGACTTCGTTATTCACATCCATATCACCGAATTCAGCGCACGAATTCGCACAAAAGAGACTTGAAGAGGCATTCGAAGAGACTCAAAATCCACTCAAAATTGAAAGCCGTGTGAGTTGGTTTGAATTGCGCTAAAAATACGTCATCTTTGTTCAAGAAACCTATAAGTATGTCAAATATATTCAAATTAACTCCCAGATCTCCAGTTTAGTGCCAGAACTGGTCCTGCGGGAGCTACAAAAGACTATATTCATCCACAATGGGCCTGTCTTTTGGCGCCGTTAGGTTGACGACACGTTTGTTAACGTCAGAAAAACATGCTGATTAACATTAATAAGTTGCTCAACGGAATCTTTCCCGGTCTGCAATTCACTAGGAAGGAAGAACAAGAACAGCAGCCGCCTTACTCGTCAAGCAAAATGCTAACAGTGAAATGGATACGACGGTTTACAGAAAGGCAATGAACACCATACAAGCTCTCAGCTTCCACAGCAACCATCCGGTGGCTCACAAAATAAGCTTTGCGAGAACGCTCTTCAAACGGAGTCACATTCAATGCAGCAGGCTGGCGAAAAAAATTACGCTAGGAACGATATCTCCGCGACCAGTTTGTGCGGAATGGCTATCCGAAGGCGTTCATAAGCCGATGCTAACGCATTCGGCCCCAGAGAACCCAAATGGAAACACCACCAAGGATATGGAACACTCAGTCATACATAAGGTACGCCACAGTAGTGCCAGAACGCATTGTTGCGAGCCTATGTGTTTAAATGGTACACCTGCCCAAAGCTATCAGGATAAACGTCCATACCGGAAGCAAGACAAGCCGATTGAAGCCTGATCCTCAGATGGGATGTCACTCGATTGACGTATCGATCTGGCGCTGGCATACAGAACCCTACACAGTCACCTCTGGACTGGCGTTACTGATGTCTGATTGACTCCTACCCCCTACAACTTGTGCTTGTGTTGTTGCTGCTTTTATAGCTGAAGATGGACTTCTTCGAAAGATGAGAATACTAATCAAACTATTCCGGTGCTCGGTCGGTCGTCTTCGTTACCAATGTAAGCGATGGATAGATAAACAAAGAAACTTAAATCGTGGTTTCAAGACCTAGGAGGGTCTTTGTCTTCTGCTGTTGACTGTAATGAGCCAACGTGCCATCGGTAGATCCACACTTTGACTCCATTTACTGATACATGTTTTCTAGCTGTTCAAATTTCCTTTATCATAAAGTTTTTCATAGAATAATCTAGTAGCAGGAGTCAGGATTGTAAGAGGTAATATTCTTCTCTGCACGGATGACCGGTGCGAGGTGACAGTTTGTTTTTTTAGTGTAGCGCAAGGCAGTGGTCCGAAATAACAGCGTCAGCATGAGAAAGTGAATGGCTGAGTCACTTGAATGTGGAAAGTGTGATTGGTTGACCAATGCGTTAATTTGGGGGAGGGGGTAGGGGGACAGGATCACGAGGCGACAAGAGTGACGAGCCACGTCGTTCGGCCGGCTCGAGGGTCCGCCTGAAACGCAGCCGTGACTCAGCCCATCTGGACAGAGGTCACCGCAGCTCGACTTGGTTGTTTCGGTCTGGGGGTTGATAACCAAACGCCGGAAAATTAGGCGAGAGGGGACAAATACAACTCCCCTGGGGTTCAAACGGAATTAAGGTTCTTTAAAGGCTAGTCAATCATGAATCTGTCTGACCACTGGACAAGATGACCGAAGCTTGAAGATAGATTGTCGCCAGCGGTTGTACCTCACGTCATCGTCTGGGGCTGTGCCGGTGCTGGGGTGAGATCAGCTCACCGTCCTCGGCGTAGGCCGGTTTGACACGGTCACCGTTGACAACCAGACGCCGGACAATTTGGCCTAAGATCGGCTCCTGCAGGCTGTACACAAAATATATTACAAAGCTCCAGTTCTTGGGATGTTGACTGAGCGTTTGAGGCCAATTCATAAGTATGGCCGAGTCAAAAGCCAGATAAATTCAAAAGTATTGAGTTACGACCGGTCACTGTAGATTACACCAAAACAGGCCTGAGAGACAGTATCGCAAATTTTGGAGTAACTTTCAGGCAGCTGCAGAGAGAAGTGAACGGTCCGATGTGCAGTAAATATCGTCTTAAACAAATTCCTTACTTAGACACTGCTGAAAAGCAATTGCAGTTACAGCTGCAGCGTCACAGTCGGATCAACTTTCTTCCCGTTGTAACTACGCCGGGTCTCGAGGTATATATTTTGTTGTGGCATTCTAAGACAAGCTAGCTCATATGTAAAAGTATGCGGCTGATTATCAGTCATTATCGTCACAAGTAAGTCTTTTTAAGGTGGTCTCTATAGCACTCCCATACATGTGAGATCCGAGCCATCCAGCCCCTTTGCGTGAAATCCTGGCCATTGCGCCCAATGCCCACATCAGACAACTGACCGGCTGGGACAGTGAACTGATGCGTGGGAGAGGGAAGAGATAATGAGGTTGCCTGTCTCAGCGCAGACAATCTGGGGCCCTTGGGGCTAGCACGCTGCGCTACAAGCCGCGGCTTGGAAGGTTCGCAATTAACGAGATAACTAAGACCTCGCATTCAGTCCACTGAGTATATGTGTGGAGTGGCCGACCGGTGGACTAAGAGTCAGAAGGCGATTGCTCCTTCTTAATGCGGTCTCTATGGCACCCACAGCCAGTGGGACCCAAACCGCTCCCCTTCTTGTTGAGTGAAATCAAAACTTTTTATCATAGACTAAGGGATGTTGTGACACACTGAAGTGCTAGTTAATGCCGGGCCAGACACTTATGCTCTCTCCCACCTCCAGCCTTCTTGACTCTGTCCTAACACTTGGTCGAGGTGGGAGAGAAAGAGGAGGAGGAGGAGGAGGAGGAGGAGGAGGAGGAGGAGGAGGAGGAGGAGGAGGAGGAGGAGGAGGGAATGCGATATATACAGCGCAAGTCTACTATCATCATAAAATCATTCAAACGCAGGTTACCCTCCATGAACCCACTCTACTGTGGGGCACACGGTAGATTGGTCGGCAAAAACGGGCAAACTGTCATGAGGGACCATTAGTAGCTTGCAATTCTAAAAACTATCAAGCGGTTGTCTTGATTTATCTCTGAAAATTAATTCGAAGAATTTTGTATCCATATACAGAGCAAATAATCATGCCCGTCTCAGGAGCCTTTCTAAATTCAAACCTTTTCATGAGTCTGCCGCTAGGCCTTTGTGACGCCATTTTATTGACAATAATTTTTAGAGCAAGCCCCCCCCCCCGGGGACAGAATTTAAAAAGGGGCTATTTGTTCTGGACTGAATTGCTTGAAGATGCCATACAGAATCACACAATTTTATCTTATACGTCACTAAAAGAGACAACTATTTAAACATATATGTTAAAAATTGTTCCGAACTTTTAATGATGAAAACGTATATAATCGTCGAGGTTCACGAATGCGAGATTTTCGGATGATAATCTGAAAAAACTGAGGTTGCTCACTAGAAGAGATTGGTCCTGTTGCTGACGTTGCGAAGAGCTTGGTTCGATGTCCATATTTGGTCAGAATTTTAAATGACTGATTGATTTTTTTTCTTCTTTCGCTGTCTCAACCTTTTGGAAATGTTCGTAGGACCGGATGGTCGCTGGCGTTATGCGTCGTCACCTCGATGGAGGACGTTCAACTATGTCGCCCCCTCATGTGGGTTCGGCTCAGCGCCGTATCGGCTCAGACTTCTGAATTTCCGTGTGACCATCTTGTCCGTATATATGTAACGAAGAAGGACTTTATAAGCCGCCGGAAAGTCTAGGTGCCATGGTGTATGCGGTCTCGCACAGACAAAGCTGCGGTGGAATCGAGTCGGTGACTTCATTTTGCATCGGGTGATCATTCCCTGAGCCTTACACTATGGGCTCTTCATTTGTGTCTTTAACGATTAAGGTGCACATTAACACACGATTTAAATTGTTGCAGATTAATGCTGTAACAGCCGGTACTAGGATTAGAAATGCACTGTCAGTAGCCAAAAATGGTTCGACCTTGAGTAAGATAGAGCACTTAAATTGGGGTTTACAAGCGTCCAAGCAGAATAACTAACACCATGATAGCCTAGGCAATCCTGCTTCCTTTGAGGCCTATGCAATGTCGATTTGTTACGTTACATTCGTCCGAATGAAGATAGAATATGATCAGGGCATCCTACTCATGTTCCAATTCTGAAAGAAAAACATGCATGCAAGGGTCAAGTTTTCCATGAGATTATTCCATATTTGAGTAGGTAGATCACGATTAGCAGTGCGATAAAAACGTCATGTTTGAAATGGAAGCAATCTTTCAGGGTGCGAACCGCACTCGTCGTCTAAGGTAAAGGTGGTTCCGTTAGTGTGGAATCGACATCATGATATGCAACATTATTCATTTGAAAATTTCAAGTTTTATTTGTAAGAGGAGGAATTGTCGGTCCTACATGTAGTGGCAGAGCATAATAACTCGCAATACCAAACCCCATGGTGCAAGTGTTTTCGGTCGCGTAGCTTGCAGTCGCTCTTTCGACGGCCACCGAGTCCTACTGACGGACGCGCTCGTAGTGTTGTCTTGCCCGCGCCATAGACAGCGGCACTGACCTGTTGTGACGATATTTCTCATTGGAAGATCGGAGATGTCATTCTTCAGAGATCTAACCAATCAGCTCTCAGAACATAAAGTCGACCTATCAGCTGCAGCATGCACGTGACTGAATCACGCCTAGGCTTTACGGGCTGTTATGGGAGTCATTCTTGACTTTTACTATTCCTTGAGTGGTTTTCAGCATGGCTAGTGGAGATTCGCAACGAAATGTCCTCATCCCGATTGATGCCAGCCCCAACTGTCTTCGAGCCTTCGAATGGTACAATACGCAGCTGAAGAAGAAAAATGATTTGGTATTTTTTGTCCACGTCATTGAACCTGTCTACACAACGCCCGCCGTCGGCTTGGCAATGGAATCGCCACCCCTACTTGTGGATGACATGACGCGCGTCATGGAGGAAAGCATCTCTTCCGGCAAAAAACTGGGTCACAAATACATGCAGATGGCCAAAGACGTTGGCCTGGATTGTAAGGCCTTCCTCCACGTAGATACCAAGCCGGGAAACGCGATCGTCAAATCGGCATCAGATCACAAGGCCGACTTCATCGTCATCGGCTCTCGCGGTCTTGGAGCAATCAAGCGCACTTTCTTGGGCAGTGTTAGTGATTATATAGTCCACAACGCGAATGTTCCAGTTGCAATCGTTCCGCCTAGCGAAAAGTAGGTTATTGAAACCGACGTTTATATGACTCTTGTCATATTTGTACTGTTATATGACTCCCGCTGTACCCTACGCCCCAATGTTCTTCAGTAGTCGTGATTGTCTGTCAGGTCATTGCGTTTTTTATCGGACTGCTTTATGCTCAGCTTAATTTCTCGAATATAAATTCACGCTAAATCTCGACTTATCCTCAGTTACATAGCTGCGAAGTGTGCTGCGTTATCGGTTTTAGGACGGGAGATGAAAATTGATACTGTATTGAGAGTAGAGTATGATTCCCAGTAACCGTTCTGAGCTTTCAAAGACGGACTGGACGGTTCCTTAATCATAACCTAGGCTTCTGAATATCAAGTTTGCCTTAAGCCGTGTTCAATTAAGCCCCGACCCCTGATAGGCAACCTTCACGTTCGAGTGCTAACGAATTCTTCTTTGTGTTGACTGTAATTGTGCAGGCCGCAGAGCATAAAGAAACCTATGGGATATGTTAATTATATTCCCTTCGAGAAATTGCAATGTGACAATGGGATTGTGATTTCATATATTTGATCCGAAGTACCATGTAGGATGTTCTGGAAGCGTGCCCAAAGTTTAGGATCCAAGCGAAATCACGCGCAAGTTTCCCCTGTATCCCAGACACCTAAACAGTTATAAGTAACAGAATGAGCTATCTTCCAAGTCTGCTGATCACGTGATGTTAAATAAAACCATCACAGATCGCAACCAAGAGGAGCGGAACTAGCACGAATTTACTCCCACTCCGCACACACCAACCCGCGGCATAGCTCGGGTAAGTCTGAGGCTCCAACATCGGCGGCAACAAAAGAAGGAATAGTTCCACGTCGTATAAATCCGAGGAGCCGATGAGACTGATCACCACCGATCGCTAAGTGCCACCCACAGTGTTTTTTTAAGAGCGGCCATCCGTCTGATAGTCGATGTAGAAGCTTGCGCGAAAGATACTGCTTAGTCATGTCGACCTCACGGGTGTCAGATCAACATATATATTTTTTCCCACGAATTATGTAAAGTACGAACGGCAACTTCACTACGAGGGTTACCGTCGATGGCCCAAATCAGACGGGAATACCTCCGTTACGACTATCTCAGTGAGCTTTCATCACTAAAAACACGTTCAGTTGAGGGTTGGGATGATACCGACAGCAGGGCATTTAGCGACCATGAATGTAAGGCTTCGAGGTAAATGGAGAGCGGGACACAAAAACAAGGAAATGTCGGCCGTCGTTGCCGAAGACGTCCACCATGTGCTACACATCATGGGAGCAGGGACCATAACCTAAGCGTGACTTAGCTTAGTGATAGCAGACTTGCACTATCTCCACCCCTCTCTCTCCTCACCAAGCTGAGCCCGGTGGTAACAGAGAGTCAAGAAGACCGGGGATAGGCTCAGACGCAGGTGACCGGTTCGGCGGGAACTCGCACTTTGTCGTGCCTGCATATCCGCTGGTGTACACACAAACGACCAGGATTTCTGATAACAACAAGGAGGTGGAACAGCTTGGATATCACTGAGCGTTACAGCTTGACTCTCCTGACACTGCACCGCTGGTGAGCTCTGTTCTTTTACCTTCATCAAATATAATATTTAGTGATCTATAGCAGCGGCATAGCGAGGGTATCTCGACGTCGAAATGGCAGCTAGGTGGATGCTAGAAAGCATGGTGTCTTGACTTGAGGCTAGGCTTCTTCATGCATTGCATGTCGGAAGCAGGCAGTCGCCTAAAGGACAAAGTAACCATGCCCTGGGGCTCATTGCTTATGCAGAGCTATGACGCTAGGCTCCGTCCATCGTCTGAACGGCTTAGCAACCGTTCCATTGCCCCCTTCTCTAGCGCCCTTTTCTCAGTCGACGGCCGCGACAACCGGGCTAATCTGTACGCGGTTCGCGAACACACGGCACACTCAGGCTGAACCTGCGCTGAGTCACGGCTGCGTTCACACGTCGACCGGCGTTCGTCACCGTTGACCCCTCGCAATCATACCCCCTGACCCAACACTTAAACCAACCCATCACATGTCCTACATTGAACCAGTCGCTTCCTCTTGCTCACACGGCTATGCCACAAATGCGTAACCAACATACGGTTATCACGCGCTGCCGAACGGATGCTTTGTTCTGATACACAAGCAAACAGCCAACTCACGGCAACCTGACCTGTGTATCGTATAAACCGGTTCTCAGCTTACCGATTTTCCCTGTTAGACAGAACAAACTTAGCGTGTGTAGCTAAAGTATATCTCACACCCTTCCCCGCCGCAATTTAAGTACACTCGGTTCAATATGGTCGAATCGCATTCGAAACTAAAGCTATTTGCCTTCCGGCTGGGCAGACCCGAGATCTGTGCTTAAATGTATCCTGCTTTGGCCGTCCGGACGTGGGCCCGTGGCTCAGATGATTGACGTTCCTGATAGACAACTGGCAAGGTTAAAATCCCGCCTCCCTTTGACCTGTCATTGGTGCATGGTTGGTTAATCGGGGCCAATAACTCAGAAATGGCCGTTTGAATTTCATCTGCGTTTGTTGCTACCGTTTTGCAATACTGTGGCCTATCTCTGTCTTTTTTTTAAAGTATCCTAGCCAATATTTTGCTAAAGGGCACGTGTGCCGCCGGTTCGGGGACTATCAGCAAATCCCATTTTAGGAGAAGAGGCAATTAGACGAGGCTAGAATCGGATGCTCATTCGCCTAGGAACCAATATGAGTATCAGGGGACCAGTCGGCTCTCAGAAGTACGTTTTACCACCAAATCAAGGACGTTGATATGTAAATTAAAAGCATAGTTATCCCTAAGGACGCTGCAACTAAAATGAGACGAAGGACTAACTAAAGAATAATACCCATTTTCAGCTCTTGAATGCGTCGAAGTTACCAACGCTGCCATTCGAGAAGCAGTGATTGGAAGCCATACAGTCGCCAACTGCAGCTATGGCCAGAGGGGCCAAACATGTTTATCGCCAACTCCCGCAAACCCCAAGTAAACTACACCGATATATCCCCTCTGCGTGTCACTGCGCATGGACAGGGTCACACACTCCTTGCGACATAACACTTAATATTCCTTTTGGTTAAGGCACACAAGTAGGCCAAGACGTCCGACATATTCGAAGGTAGCAAGTCTAGCTCTACAGCGGTGATCTTGGGTTATCATTGCATGCCGGGAAGATGGGTTACCCATTCACCTATCTTCTGGCTGCTTAGCTCGTCCACAGTTGGTGGATAGTGGAACGGCCTTCAGTGAAGGTTAACTGCAAAATAAGCAAACCCTCGGGTCTGGTGAATAAGCAGTCGTGGACCAGCAGTGACAGTGCTACCAGGATGCGACGGGCTGAGGTCTGGCATGCCATTAGCCTTATAAAAAAGCCGCAAGGCCCGAAGATGGAACTGTGACATGAGGAGTGTGAACCGCCATTAAAAGAGTTCGCTCGCCCCCGCTGCCATGTGCGTAGGCTCTTGAGCTGAAGCGCTAGAGGATACAACCTTTAACAAACAATCCAAGTGGTTGTTGGGGGCCCGGCCGTACTCACAATCCCGAAGACACCTCATGAAAATATGTCCGAATATAGTACTACAATCCATGCTACGGCGTCCGCGGGAACAGTAGCGTTCCGCAGCCCTAGTCCAATGGTGCGGGCGACTAGTATGCGAGTTGGACTACTGAATCGAGATCGGAACCTTGGTTTTGGATGCTGGAATGTACTAACGCTCCTGGACCCTGGTACCCAAAGTCTAACGGCACGCAGTCTCTATCAGTGCAATGTAGATGTGTGCTGCCTGTCAAAAGTCCGAATACCTGGCTCAGGATGTCTGGAAATAAAGTTCCCGGGAGCCAACTCACACCTCACCCTGTAACACAGTGGCCCTCGCGTCTTTTAGGGTAGACATGATGTGGTGATTGCCCTCTTGCAACAAGCGAACCGTATACTGCTTGCTAGGGAACCAGTCAACGAACGGATGGCCTATGTGCGACTGAAAGGTCACTTCACAAACATCACTATCGTCTCCGTGTACGCACAAACTTCCGCTGCCGAACAGCGTGACAAAAAGGCGTTTTACTCGCAACTGCAAGCATTAGTTGAAAGACTCCCACGCCACGATCTGGTAATTGTTGCTGGGGGCTTAGATGGCCAGACTGGACGTGGTGACTCAACTAACAGTCAACTTATCGTCTGTTTTGGGCTTGGTTCTCGATTTGAAAATTGTGAGGGACTGCTTTACTTTGCTGATCAGAACCGACTGTTTGTCACGAACACGGGCTTCTAGCACCGCAACAAACACGTGCTCACCTGGTATTCAACCGACCGTCCTACGGCCGGCCAGATCATCTACATCCTATTCAGTTCACGGTTCCACAGCTGGGTTCATAATAGAAGCTCGATGTGTGGTGCCGAGACTGGTAATGTCTATGGGTCTGACGATTTTCCCGTTCGTACACACTTGAAAGTGCACTTATCATCCCCACCCAAAATGTCACATGCTGAAGCCTTGATGCCACAAAAATCCGGCAACCCGGCACTGTCGAGGTCCTGGGCAGAGAACTCTGGTCCTGTTCTACTACCCGAAAATACGGAGAAGGTAGTATTGAGAGGTCATCACCGAAGGCATTAATCTATGGGGCAGCTGAGAACATCCATGGATATACTCAGCGACGCTGCAGTGATTGGATCAGCGGAAGAACCCTGCAGTAGCCTGCCCAGACGGTTTGGGCCAGGTCCCGCCACGATGCTTCCTTCCACCAACTCCAAAAGATGCCGGAAAAATCGGCTAGGGAAGACCGGAAGAAATATTTGGCTGAAATAGCGACCTAAATGGAGCAGGCCTCAAACGTAGGTCACACGCGAACACTCTACCAACTTATCCGCCAAGTTATTGGTAGGCCCTCTACACTGAGGGACGCTGTTCGTGACGTGAATGGCAGCTTTATTGCTGAAAACCCGGCCAAGTTCGAGCGCTGGCGTGAACACTTCGAGAACCTTCTCGAATTCAAAACCGAGCCCAGCACCCCCTTACTACGTGCAACGGAGTCTCCTTCCTCTCCTGTCTATGTAATGTCATGCGACCCCCTTCTGAAGGAGAAATTTTTGATGCCATAAGAAGGTTGCGCCACAACAGGGCACCTGGAGAGGATGGTATACCCTCTGAAATCGACAAATCTTATGTCGACATACTGGCCCCCTGGCTCCATGAAGTGATTGCACAAGCGTGGAGAGACGAGGTTGTTCCTGATGACTGGGGCTCAGGCATCCTTGTGTCTTTCCACAAGAAGCGAGACAAAAAGAGATGAAAAAACTACCGTCTTATCGACGTTTCTGCTAAAATCTTCGCTATTTTCCGTCTTAGGTGATTTCAGGTTGTACGTGACTATAGGAAGAGGACCAACCAAGCCGAATTCCGTAATGGGTGTGGACGTGCGGACCAAATATTCCCATTAAGGTGCATCCTTTAATCCGTCATATTTACCAGCTACCAACGGCTATTTGCTTTGTCGACTTCACCGCCACGTTCGATTCCGTCTATCGTTAATCCTTATGGCGGATAATGACACTAGCTGGTCTACCACCGAAAATCATCGCCATGATCAAGGCCTGTTAAAGCTCAACAACTGCGCGAGTTTTGGCTCATAACAATATTTGACAACCATTCAGTATTCGGTCTGGCCTTTGACAAGGTTGTTATTCATTGCCCATTCTGTCCAAGTACGCTATTGACTGGATTATTGGGAAGGTCCTGCATAAAGAGGACGGTGTTGAGCTTGCATCCGGACGCCGGTTGGCTGATCTCGACTACGCAGATGACATCGCCTTACTAGCTTCAAACTTTGGTGATCTGCAGACTATGGTGTCGCGGGTGAATGAGGTCGCTAAATCGGATAGCTTGTCCATAAACGTAGGGAAGACCAACGTTTTTTCAAGCGGCATCCCTGCCCAGGAGAAGGCACCTCTTTAGGTTGATGGCTGTCAACTTGACGAGGTAGACAGTTTCAAATACCTTTTCGGTGATGTTGCTGCCGAATGAACAGAGTAGGGATGACATTGTCTCCCGAATCGATGCTGCTCGTTGAGTTTTCTCGAGCCTTAGAAAGTACTTGTGGACACGACGCGCCATTTCTATCGCCACAGAGATTCGCGTATACTGAGTGCCTGTCTGGTCTGCCCTTCTCTATAGCTGGGATTCCAGGGCTACAGGCGTGGAAGATGAGCGAACACTGGAGGCATTTGACCACCACTGCTTGAGCACCATCCTCCGAGTGAAGCACAAACACTTTGGATTAAATGAGACAGTCTGCAATCACTGTGAAAACATCGCATGTATATCCCAAGCCATTCAAGAAAGACGACTGAGGTGGTTTGGGCACGCCCATCGTCGCCCACCTTACGAGCTCAGTGTTATTGCCCTTGAACCGGTCCCACTGCCCAATTGGAGGCGTTGAAGAGAGGATCAGCTCAAAACCTGACTCGACCTGAGTTGAACTTAGCCTAAGTTTCTGGATATTAAGTTTCCTTAAGCCGTGTTCAATTAAGCCCCGACCCCTGATAGGCAACCTTCACGTTCGAGTGCTAACGAATTCTTCTGTGTATTGACTGTAATTGTGCAGGCCGCACAGCATAAAGAAACCTGCGGGATATGTTAATTATATTCCCTTCGAGAAATTGCAATGTGACAATGGGATTGCTATTTCATATATTTGATCTGAAGTACCATGTAGGATGTTCTGGAAGCGTGCCCAAAGTTTAGGATCCAAGCGAAATCACGCGCAAGTTTCCCCTGTATCCCAGACACCTAAACAGTTATAAGTAACAGAATGAGCTATCTTCCAAGTCTGCCGACCACGTGACGTTAAATAAAACCATCACAGATCGCAATCAAGAGGAGCGGAACTAGCACGAATTTACTCCCACGCCGCACACACCAACCTGCGGCATAGCTCGGGTTAGTCTGAGGCTCCCACATCGGCGGCACCAAAAGAAGGAATAGTTCCACGTCCTATAAATCCGAGGTGCCGATGAGACTGATCACCACCGAACGCTAAGTGCCACCCACAGTGTTTTTTGAGAGAGGCCATCCGTCTGAAAGTCGATGTAGAAGCTTGCGCGAAAGATACTGCTTAGTCATGTCGACCTCACGGGTGTCAGATCATCATATATATTTTTTCCACGAAGTATGTACAGTACGGACGGCAACTTCACTACGAGGGTTACCTTCGATGGCCCAAATCAGACGGGAATTCCTCCGTTACGACTATCTCAGTGAGCTTTCATCACTGATCTGCCCATCCCATTACATGAAAACACGTTCAGTTGAGGGCGGGGATGATACCGACAGCAGGGCATTTGGCGACCATGAATGTAAGGCTTCGAGGTAAATGGAGAGTGGGACACAAAAACAAGGAAATTTCGGCCGTCGTTGCCGAAGACGTCCACCATGTGCTACACATCATGGGAGCAGGGACCATAACCTAAGCGTGACTTAGCTTAGTGATAGCAGACTTGCACTATCTCCACCCCTCTCTCTCTCCTCACCAAGCTGAGCCCGGTGGTAACAGAGAGTCAAGAAGACCGGGGATAGGCTCAGACGCCGGTGACCGGTTCGGCGGGAACTCGCACTTTGGCGTGCCTGCATATCCGCTGGTGTACACACAAACGACCAGGATTTCGGATAACAACAAGGAGGTGGAGCAGCTTGGATATCACTGAGCGTTACAGCTTGACTCTCCTGACACTGCACCGCTGGTGAGCTCTGTTCTTTTACTTTCATCAAATATAATATTTAGTGATCTATAGCAGCGGCATAGCGAGGGTATCTCGACGTCGAAATGGCAGCTAGGTGGATGCTGGAAAGCATGGTGTCTTGACTTGAGGCTAGACTTCTTCATACATTGCATGTCGGAAGCAGGCAGTCGCCTAAAGGACCAGGTAACCATGTCCTGGGGCTCATTGCTTATGCAGAGCTATGACACTATGTTCCGTCCATCGTCTGAACGGCTTAGCAACCGTTCCATTGCCCCCTTATCTAGCGCCCTTTTCTCAGTCGACGGCCGCGACAACCGGGCTAATCTGTAGGCGGTTCGCGAACACACGGCACCCTCAGGCTGAACCTGCGCTGAGTCACGGCTGCGTTCACACATCGACCGGCGTTTGTCACCGTTGACCCCTCGCAATCATACCCCCTGACCCAACACTTAAACCAACCCATCACATGTCCTACATTGAACCAGTCGCTTCCTCTTTCTCACACGGCTATGCCACAAATGCGTAACCAACATACGGTTATCACGCGCTGCCGAACGGATGCTTTGTTCTGATACACAAGCAAACAGCCAACTCACGACAACCTGCCCTGTGTATCGGATAAACCGGTTCTCAGCTTACCGATTTTTCCTGTTAGACAGAACAAACTTAGCCGCAATTTAAGTACACTCGGTTCAATATGGTCTAATCGCATTCGAAACTAAAGCTATTTGCCTTCCGGCTGGGCAGACCCGAGATCTGTGCTTAAATGTATCCTGCTTTGGCCATCCGGACGTGGGCCCGTGGCTCAGATGATGACGTTCCTGACAGCCAACCGACAAGGTTAAAATCCCGCTTCTCTTTGACCTGTGATTGGTGCATGGTTGGTTAATCGGGGCCAATAACTCAGAAATGGCCGTTTGAATTTCATCTGCGTTTGTTGCTACCGTTTTGCAGTACTATGGCCTATCTCTGTCTTTTTTAAGTATCCTAGCCAATATTTTGTTAAAGGGCACGTGTGACACCCTCGTATGTGCCGCCGGTTTTGGGACTGTCAGCGAATCCCATTTTAGGAGGAGGCAATTAGACGAGGCTATAATCGGATCCTGCATAAAGAGGACGGTGTTGAGATTGCACCCGGACGCCGGCTGGCTGATCTCGACTACGCAGAGGATATCGCCTTACGAGCTTCAAACTTTGGTGATCTGCAGAATATGGTGTAGCGGGTGAATGAGGTCGCTAAATCGGTTGGCTTGTCCATAAACGTAGGGAAGACCAAGTTTTTTTTCAAGCTGCATCCCTGCCCAGGAGAAGGCACCTCTTTAGGTTGACGGCAGTCAACTTGACGAGGTAGACAGTTTCAAATACCTTATCGGTGATTTTGCTGCCGAATGAACAGAGTAGGGATGACATTGTCTCCCGAATCGATGCTGCTCGTCGAGTTTTCTCGAGCCTTAGAAAGTACTTGTGGACACGACGCGACATTTCTATCGCCACTCAGATTCGCGCATACCGAGCGCCTGTCTTATCTGCCCTTCTCTATCGCTGGGATTCCTAGGCTACAGGCGTGAAAGATGAGCGAAAACTGGAGGCATTTGACCACCACTGCTTGAGCACCATCCTCCGAGTGAAGCACAAACACTTTGGATTAAATGAGACAGTCTGCACTCACTGTGAAAACATCGCATGTATATCCCAAGCCATTCAAGAAAGACGACTGAGGTGGTTTGGGCACGCTCTTCGTCGCCCACCTCACGAGCTCGATGTTATTGCCCTTGAACCGGTCCCACTACCCAATTGGAGGCGTTGAAGAGGGAATCAGCTCAAAACCTGACTCGACACATTTCGTCAGGACATGTAAGTTATTATTGGACCTTCGGCATTTGGCGTCCATCGTTGGCGAAGAGAATGGATTGAAATGTCCAGGTCTGCTGCCACGGCTCGTCACGCGTGGAGGGGCGAGATACGTGACCTAATCGAGGCTGGCTAGATCAGGCATGATCGCAGTCGTAAAAAATACAAGTATCAGATCATGGAGATTATAATTGGCTTCATTCCTCATTATAATGTATTACATGTGGAGCGTTCGTATTTATATCATTAGCTACATTGCGGCTGCTGGCTGGTTTCGAGAGTGAGCCCCAAGGCATAACGGTGAGCGCGTACTTATCATAATTAAAATATGCCAGATCATTATTCTCGGCGGTTCCTTGAACTTAGCCTAGGCTTCTGGATATTAAGTTTCCTTAAGCCGTGTTGAATTAAGCCCCGACCCCTTCTGATTCCCAAGAATGAAGTAAAACCTAAAGGGAAAGCATTTTTTGGAAGGAAGAAGAGATGAGGTAACAATCGCTAACGGCATTTAACAGCACTCGTTTAAAAGAATATGACAAGTATTTCGAACAGTGGAAAACCCGTTGGAACAAGTACATAACATCTTTTAGGCAGTATTTTGAAGGAGATTAATGGTTTCAAAAGACTATCACAACCTACAAGAATATTAATAAGCAATTCTCGTTTTTGGGGTGCTACCTCTTATAAGCCTACGTTGGACATGTTCTACATTTTTCTGTCTTTCGTATTGTATTTCGGTGTTCAACTGACAAGGTTCGAGTCCCGACGACTTCTTACAGCAAAAGACAAACTTATAGTGCATACTGAACAGTTTATGTAAGTCGGTGGGAATCCAGAAATGCAAAAGAATGAAATCTACACATTATAGCAGACCACAAATGAAGAGAGAAGTCATAAGTGACTACAGGAAAATTAGATTTACGACGCGATCTAATTTATTTGTATAGAAGTCTGGCTCGAATCACCGACAACAAGCAGCCTCTAGACAACAGGATAGCATCAAATGTAAGGTGACGAAAGAGTTTTTTAATTTTCTAACTTGAGTTAATTTGATGTGCGCTCAGGCGCGGGTAAGTTCATGTGTTTTAACCTTCATTGTTATCAGCAGACACTGGTAAAAATAAAATCTGATGGGAGGGTTAGTCTTACTATAAAAAGAATCCTTCTAGTCTAAAGCCTTCTTTGCTGTAATCACCTGAGTTTCAAAAATGAAAATGACGTTAAAGCATTTCTATGTTTGTCCATTTCGTGATGAGGGTCCCTCTATATTTTTAGGCAAAATGCCGTATTATTTCAGAATAATATTAATATAAACAGTCAGAAACATTAAGTGGCAGCCGTGTTATTCAGGGTTGGGCGTTTCTCAGCATGATGACTACCATGGCGCAAACAGTCATCCACATCAACAACCATGGTGACTTGAGACATCAAATTTCTTCCTATGTACTGTCATAAGAAATATATCCTTCTGCCGTGGCAAAATAACAGTTTGCGAGTTTCCGTCTAGTTTAGCTAAAGACTCCACGATCTATTTTGTTTTAAGGAAAACATCTGGTTCTGTTCCACATGGTGAGATCGCTATCACCCCTTTACTTTCCAGCCCACCATTTTGATGTCACAATGAAAATGGATCTTGTAGCACCGAAAAACCATTCGCAAGCTCCGGCCCGGTCCCCTATAACTCTTGCTTATTTTGTTGCCGCTTTTATCTGTGAAGGTGAACTTTATTGAGAGTTCAGATGAATACAGACATTATTCCAACGAGCGAACAGCCTTCTTGTTTACCTATTTCTGGATCTTTCTGAATAAGGTTTTGCCAGAGTGTGGCTACAATATGGATTAGCATGATATAGAGAGTCAAATTAATTCCGACACCGTAGTATGCTGAAATTTGGCTGATACTTATTCCAGTTACCAATGCAACTCGTGTTGAATAAACCACCTTATTTTCAATAGTGGTGCATATTAGCTTGCACGTCCTATAGAGGACGAATATACGGTGGATTGTACAAATAGGCTGCAATCGGCGTCACCTGTTCTTGTTGAAGCGAAGAACGACGATCACCTAGTCGGCAGTTATATTAGTATGAGATTTTGGATTCGGACAAGAGCCAGATTGAGGGACAAACCGGCAGTTGGACAGTCGCGAACGAAGAATTCCACCATGTGCACAGTAACAGGGTGTGCGCGGGGACGATGAATCGCGGATGAGTTAGTTTATAGTGATAACAGATTTGCGTAGCACTGCCGAACTCTCCCCCTCGTACACTGCGACCTCATGGCAGGACAGAAGACCGGTGGCAATCTCCGGTGCATTGGCTGATAATGCTCAATAACCCGCCTACGCGTGCCACATACGACCTTATCAGCGTCCAAACGACTAGTTTTTCACAGAAACGTGGGGTGGCCCGGGTTCCATTTGTATGGGAGTGCCATAAAGTTAACATTCGGAAGGAGTTACTGAGCCTGATTCTCCCTCCTGAGGGTAGTCAGGTAAATAGCTGGTTGGCAGGCTTCAAAGCCACTACCTTTAGCTCGTTATTATGGATTCAAGTGCATCGGATTGAGTTTAGAGAGCAATACGCTGAAATGGGGAGTCAACCTCACTCTCTCTCTTCCCCCTCCAGTTGCCTTTCCGAGCTGGGCAGCCATCTGGTATCCAGATTTGGCACCGTAGCTGGCGCCTAGGCGTACCACAGTCCCCGCTCCCACCAAGTGTGCCAGTAGATGAGAGAGCAACATCGACTGGTCATGTTTGTAGTCCGACAATAAAGGGGGGAAGGGGAGGAAGAGGAAATGTGTGTCCATGGTTGACCTGCATTTATGCCGTCTATGTGACAGCGATATCACGGTATGGTATTTGTCTGGAAACTCGACCACGCCCTTTGACTGCGTGAGCATAGTGAGTAATACTAGAGGAGTATATTACCACGTCTATTTGTGTCAGACACCTAGGCCGAAATAGGGAATACATGATCTTAAGTGAAAGTACCCCCCTTTTTTTCAACGATACAAATTTTTACAAACTGAAACACATGGGTGTGACTTAAATTCCTGTGTTTAAAATAACACATAAGCCGTGTTTATCAATCTATTCTTATTTCTGGGTGAGAATGGACACATTTAACTCACCTTGGAGGTCAGGGTCTATTGCCATTGCTGGGGTTGCACGACCATGAGCAAATGAAAATCGTAACATGCTACCGTTAGATAGAGGGGGTCATTTCTGACGAATTTGCCAACATCACCACTACCACCACCACCACCACAACTACTATACCCACCACCAACATCACCACCACCACCAGTATTCTACTGGTAAGGATGTTACGTTTCACAGATTTCTACTCAGTGTACACACCGTTCGACAGAACCATAAGGGCTGTTTGGTCGGTACACCAAAGTTTCAATGGGAACGAAAACCAACAACATCACCAGCACAATCTTCAGCCCGTAATACCTCACCAAAGGCGGGAAACCACTCCTATTTGCCTTTTAATCCCCCCGAGCAAAACCAACAGGATACAGTCCCATAGCTCAAGTGATAGGGCGTTCATCACACAAATTCCAGTTTTGGACCTCAGCTGTTCTTTGTGTTTTTATTATATCTAGCTGATAGATGACGATCATCCCAATCTCTCTTATTTTTGATAGGCAAAAGTATATGTTTTTGGTAAAATCTATTGTCTTTGCTGGTAACGGCCTTCGAATGCAGTATTTAATACGAAAGCAATGAAAAATTCCCTGGATGTCTCGTAAACGAGCAGAAAACCGCCGATGTCTGTCACTCCACCATCAAAAAGAAAATGTCGAGTCAAATAAAATGCATCCTAGGCCGCGGTGGACGAGACACCGGAAATTGGCAAGACCGAACGCAGACTCAGACGTATGGCCAACAATCGTCCGAAAGTATGTTTTATCAAATATGCACACCGACCAAAATCTACCTTGCGCTGCAGGGTCATGAACATCGAAGTCTGATTAAACCCCATTGAGTTAGTATAGGGAATTCCAAGACTAAACCTTCCTCGAAACGACACAGGTCAGGCTGAATGCATACTCGGATCGCGCATACATAACATTAGCTGGCTGTGCGATGGAGCGACGAATTATCGGTAGTAGCTGCCCACACCTACGAAAAGAGCTATGAATTCAAATTTGCAGTCGCTATGATAATCTTTCATGCCGGAGCAAGATGAAATGTGAATTGATTGAAGCTTGGTACTCCACTTAGAACCCAATAAGTCGATGTATCGATCCGGCGCCGGCATACCAAACCCTGCGCAGTCACATCCAGACTTACGTCAATAATCGTTGATTGGCGTTTACCCTCTATAGGTGTATCCTTTTCATTTGTTGCTGTTATCTCTGAAGAGGGGCCCCTGAACGAGTTCAAATAGTAAACTAATTCAAAAGACAACTTGGCGAGCATACGCGCTGCTTTCGATAACTTCTCTTCAGGCCAGTACAGTTATAGAGAAACGTTGGAACGCAGTAGAAATTTAAAACATGAAATCGATAATGTTCGTCAATGTAAACTAATTGTTCCGATCCTTAATCAGTCTTCTTTACTCAGTCAGTTCGACCGCCGTAGTCCACCAATGTCCACCGTATGCTCTAAGGAAGGGTGGCGCAGGGGCAGTGACCTGTGTGCAAATTGGTTTTAAGTGATGGTAGACCTTCAAAGCATCTACCGCACTCTCTCTTTCTTTACCCCATTTGCCTTCCTTTCCCCCCATAGTCAAGAAGACTGGAGACTGGGGTCGGGCGTAGATGAATAATCTGCCAAGGAGTGGGAGAGCGGGGTGTGGCATGAGCCTGCACCTACGCGTGCCCATATGGGGCACACCTTCCCCTCATGTTGAGCATTTGTGATGGGACCAAATCCCAGAATAATACCGCCTGCCGCATCCTACTTCCCCCCCCCTTAGCCCAGCGCATCTCCCACGTGACCCGTTTAGGGAGCACTCTTTACTCATAAGCTCTGTAACATGCCTGCTGCAGCGCTATAGCCATTTGGGCTACGAGGCCCCACCGGTAGGGCCTCAGTGATCCTCACAAGTATATTACTTCACTAGCTAATTTGCTTTGCTTTTACCACTCCGGGTATCCTCTGCAGCTGCCCTTAATGCAAAGGTTGCGATTGCGAAAATGTGAAGAGAAACGGCTTGTAAAACCATAAGTCAGCTTTTTTGGCCGGTGGCTTGAAGTCATAGAAACATTCGCCGGTTAAGAAGACAGATACAAACTGAAAGGTTGGAAAACCCACCTATCTCTCTAAGGACTCAAAATTTAAAATTTTCAAACTTTGCGGATCATGGCTAAGGAATGTGAAGATCTAGATAAGTAATTCAAAGAAAAAACGGTTGCATAGTGCCCGGGGACAAACTGCAGACAGCACATTTAATTACCCCTAGGAAGCCTTGTATGAGCCAAATGAGACGCCTGTTCAAGTATGAGTGAACAAAATGGTGCACCGCTAACGTCGGAGTTATGCATACAGCAGTGTGTCACAAGCTCGGAAGGGCGCGTGCGCAGATCAGCCAGGCAATAGATTTATTGATTTACCGACGTATGACACCGGCCATAGGCTTTCTAGTTCAGCTACGCCAGCAAGCCCTATTATAGTGCGACAGTGGAATGACAGACTAAGCTTCATATCCTCAGCTTGCTCGCTATACTGATGCATGCTACGAGATTGTCACGATCGTCACTCGATCAATTTTTAGCCATATAAGAGTGGTTTTTTTCTACTACAGTGTATGCTATTTACACGCACTTACTATCTGAGCTGGTCGTAGTTCTTCCAATATAAAAGGCTTCGGTTAGAGATAAAAACGACGCTTACCTATGTTGAGTCCAGCTTTTATCCTCGATTTGACTGTAGAAATATACAAAAGACATGCTACGTAAATAATTTGTTTATGAAAGTAACCCAACCTCCCATTTCAAGATACATGAAGAATGGTGCGCTACTTATACCGATCAGGTCCTTAGGTAGATGCTAAACTCAGAACGGAACATTTCCACGCCACTGCAGGCGTTCTTATTCAAACATTAACGTCAGGCTGTTTTGCGTTAAATTAAAAAAGCTACTCTGTCCCGCGAACACCTTGCTGCTACCGCTGCGAGGTTTATTTTATTTTAAAGTAAGTAGAAATGAGCGGAGAGTGGTTGGAACCAGGTTTTACGCACCTCTGGACGGAAGATTTTTAAAGAATAAAAAACTGACCCCGAATCTTAAATTTCCCCATACAGTATTCGTAAAGTCCCCGCACACTTTTGACATGCATTACCTCCCTTGAAATATTCGAAGTCTCTGCAGAAAAATGCAATCATGTTTTGGAAAAAAGAGACGAACACTGATGTACTCGAATTGGACAAATGTGAGAACAGACACCATACAAATAGCCGAGATAGAGTGTATAGCAGGAATTCCATCTAGCAAAGACGAATGTGCGATAACTGAGAATATTAGTCTCCCACTCCGGTCTTCTTGACTCTGTCTTGACACCGGGCCCAGGTGGGAGAATGTAACAGAGAGTGAGGTAAATGCATCGCAAGTCTACTCTCACTATAATCCTGCACAAGTTACAGTCCCTGCAGCACCATGTTGTGAAGCACATGGTGGATCACGTCAAACGCGATGGTCAAAATTGATATTCAATAGATGGAAGAGTAAACAAAACAAATTGTTTACTCTGTGAACTAGCTGATCAGTTTGGTCACGGCAGGTGCACTACTTTTCGCACGACCATTTGGACTCGAAATCCAAATGCTTCATTTTACCTCAATGAATGAAATTTTTAGAGTTCCAAATGAACCTTTGTTTGCCAGAGCAAAAACTCAAAAAAAATGAATTTAAAAAGCTGGAACCCTTAGTGCGGCTCTCGCCACAAGAAAGTGGAGCTCATAGGTTTGCTTTTCCAAAGTGTTTAGGGTAGGTACTCAGCATTGTTAATTCGCATTGTTATAAATGGTATATTCTATGCCTGGGAGGACCTCGCCCAGGATAGACCGGCATGGAGAAGATCCGTGAAGTCTGGTTCAGCAATCTATGAGGCCAACCGGATCGCCGCCGCCAAGGCCAAAAGAGCGGCATGAAATTAACCAGCGCCCCGGACCAACACCGTCAATGCCCAGGCCCTGCCAACATGCCCGCTCTGTCAACGCAGCTTCCGCGCGTGAATCGGCCTGGTTGGACATCTTCGGACGCAATGCACAAACAATCCGACAATTCCAACTTCGACGTCAAATTCTGCCAACCCTACTTCAGACTCCCTCACCCTCACTCCTGGCATCAATTCCATTACTCCCACCATCATAGAGACCACATCGCAATACTCATCGCCTGTTACTCCCACCACCGCAACCACTACCGCCTTCGTATTCACTACGACCACCACCACCACCACCATCAGCGATGGGGACTCTCTCCTAAACTGTCCTCAATGTGACCGCACATTCACCTCACGCATCGGCCTGGTCGGTCACTTGCGAATCCATCGTACAGAGACTGGTGAACCAGTGCCTGGAGCACCAACACACAGCAGAGATCGCTACCTCCACTGCCCTCAATTACCTCGCGCATTCACTCATCGCATGGGCCTATACGGTCACATGCGCATCCATGATAGCGGAAGTTACCGCAAAGCCGACAACACCGATACGCCATGCACACCCTCCGCTCCTGCCATTCTTAACGCCGCTGCCACCTCCACTACCATGAATGACATCCCCCCCAGCCTCTACCAATTTCTCCTGCCCACACTGCACCCGCAACTTCAACTCACGCATCGGCCTGGTCAGTCACCTGCGAATCCATCGCGTGGAGGCTGGTGAACCAGTGCCTGGTGCTCCGACATACAGTCGCCGCACCCGCCTCCACTGCCCTCACTGCTCCCGCACATTTACAAGCCTCATGGGCCTATAAGAACACATGCACCTCCACGACAACCTGCGGTAAACCACCGGAGGCTAAGCCACTTCAGCGCACGCCATCTACACTAATACATAGACAACACCCTCACAATCATCATAATGAACCTGAAAAAATCACGGTGTCCTTGAAACCGTGGCTTGGAAGGCTGCCAATCTGACGCTTACACCAGAGCACGCCATCGACCCAGTGTATGTGTTGTGTGTGTCGAGTGGCTGACCAGTTGACTGGGAGTCAGACGGCGATGGCTCCTCCATATCCCCTGAGTAAGTAAATCCTGGTGTGTGCGTTATGGGGGCCAGGTCATGCTGTGGCGCGCGAAGACGGGTACACCGACCCGTCAGCCAATGTGCCCACTCCAACATCACACAACTGACTGACTCGGATGGTGGTCTGATTGTGGGGGTGGGAGAGAGAGTGAGGTCAACAACTCAGTGCATTTTCCTCACTATAAACAATCTGACACGCTTGAAACTATCACGGTGCGCTAAAAGCCGTGGCTTGGAAGGTTGCAAACTGACGGGATAACTCGGACCGCGTGGTCAGCCCAATGTGTGTTTTGTGTGGAGTGGCTGACTGGCGGTCTGAAAGTCAGACTGCAATGGCTTTTTCGTAATGTGGCCTTTATGGCACTCCCACTCCATGGGATCCGAGCCAGGTGTGGTGGTACACCCAGGAGCGGCTCCGACCGCGCCAGCCACCTGCGCCCTCTCCCATCTCCGGTCTTTCTGACTCTGTCTTGACACCGGGCTCAGGTGGGGGAGGAGGAGAGAGTGCGGTAGCTGCAGCGCAAGGCTACTATCACTTAAAATTATTTCACGCGCAAGTCACCGTTTCTGCACCACCTGGTGTGGAGCATACGGTGGACCTCGTCGAAATCGACGGTCGAACTGTCATATTCTACGCACTAACATTTGAATACGCCATTTTTTAAGAATTTGACCGTGCCCAAATGTGTAGACATCAATTGCATAATTGTTGAATACAGGCTTCACATTCGGCCTTTATAACCATTTTATTATAAAAAATAAAATTAAAAAATGCAAATAAGGGCCTGGACCTTCAACATATTGCAGACCCTACCAGAGTTATTTTTATGCATCCTGTTCCTTTAAAAATGGGTTTAACGTCAGTCCTGCACTCCCAAGTGGCAGCCGCCCCACAAGCCGGAACGAGTGGATTTGTTTGAAAAGTCTTTCTGCCTGTCATAACGTACTTTTTGGCGCTCATCTTTTGAGCCAGATTGCAAACGTATATCAGCCTTCTTTGGTTGAACAGATATCAGGCCAAAGTCAAATGCAGGCAGATAAAAAATTCGTAGGACAAATTAGAGTGTACTGAAGAAGAAAGAATTAGTTAGCGAAACAAACAGCCATCCAACTTGCTTGCAAAGAATGTTATCGTACCTCTAGCCAACCGGTTACCCTTTGAATAATGCAATAACAGTCTCTCATACAGTCATTGCAGCTATGTAGCAATTGAAAGTTTCTTTCAACATAGAAGGCGCTTACACAGAAGTCAGTACCATGTTATTATAAATGGAAATAACAGCCTCACTACTTTATTATTTTCAAAACGTGAATTTCAAATTTATTTGTTTTAAGTAAATAAGTATAACTCAAGCAAACTTGTTGACTTAGAAATGTCTTTAGACTGAGAGGCAGGTATTTATTCGAGATATTTTATGGCACATATATTTCTCCTGAACTTTAAAGTATTTAACTATACTGTATAGATATCTGATTCAAAAATTTGATAGTGAGACGGATGTGTGATAACATATGGGGGTTCGCCTACGTTTAAACGCTACTTGTGGGGCGAAATGCATTAAGTTTAAATATTTATTTTGAGTTATCATTTGCAGATTGCACTTGAGCTTGGCAATTAGGCATATAAATATCCTACCTTCTAAAAACGTAAGTCTTTATGAAAGTTATCCTGACATTTGGGAAAACAAATATCAATAAACTAGGGAAAAAGGAGAAAATAAAAAAGAAAATTTTCAAATTTGTCAATGAAAATCAATCTAAAAAATTCAGGGGAGGTTTCTTACGAAATGGAGGCTGGATTGAGCACAAGAAACCCAGTAATTGTAAGAAAGTACAACCAACACAGGGTTGATCGAATCTTTCACGGATTCAGACTTTGTGAGTTCTGTGGCAAGTCTGTCCAGAGTAAGGGAAATGAGTGAACTGGGAACGAGAGTTCCTTCAGTAAAAATATGTGATCCGAAATCAACAGGCGCTCGGTTAAATTGCAAAGGAAATACAGTTATAAATGGGGTCTCAAAATAAACGTCAGCAATTACCAGGGTGAAAGGTAAACACGACCTAGGTCTTCTCCAAGAGTATTTCACGGCATTGGTAAGAGATGGTGAGTCAATTAACATTCTGAAAGCATATCGAACGGGTACGCTCAACCTTCGATTGATCCGAATCCTCCGCCACGACCGCAAAACCATTTTAGAAACCGACGCGCAGACGCAGGTCTTGCTACAAAGAAATAAGTCACTTCAAGATTTGCATATCGGTGTTTTTTAACGGATTACGAGCCGAAAGAACGAATGAAGATGACACAAGCAATAACCCAACTGCAAGAGTGAAGGAATAATAGCAAAGCACACGTAACAGTTAGAGAAGGGCGTATAATTCACTTCAAAAGAGAATTTATTTGTCAGAAAGCAGTCAGGCTGACAGCTTAACCAATATGAAAATGTCCGCTTTCGAGGCTACTATAAGCACTAGCGGCCGCTGTCTCAAAACGTACTATATCAACTGCTAGATTTTCTTCAAAAACACGATTAGCTTAAAGCAGTAGCCTCTGAGCAGAAGCCTCACATAATTACATTGACAGAAACGCGGCCGAATGAAGATATAGGGCCCAGCGAAGTCAGTATCGGGGAGCTTCCACATTTCCCGCTGTGACAGATTTTAACATATAGGCAGAGGCGTGGCACTTTATGTATCTCAGGAAATTTCCTGCTGTCAGGGGAAATTTCCGACGAGCTACAACGAAGTTATTAAATAATTTCTTACCAAATTAGAATCAAACAATCGCCGACGCTTACCCTATGCATTGTCTACTGGCCTCCTTACTCGAACGAAAGCGATGACATGGAACTCTCAATTCATTTAAATTGATATACCAGCAGGATAAGTTACTACTCCTATGTGACTTAAACCCACCTGGCATAAATGGGAAAAGTCCCTAGTAAAGGCCACAGAAAACTCGTTAGACTATAAACTACGACAATTTTCCTTGGACAAATACCTTACCCAACACATGAAGTTCGGCCGCAGCCTGAGCGTCAGTCAGCGATGAAACTGTTAAGCTCTCGTTTTCAGTAAAGAAAAAGGAGTCATAATGGAGGTGAACTCACAACCGCTGCTAGGGTGAAGATACCATATTGCTTTTACATGAATGTGTTTTCTCCTATCTCCGCAAACGACACATTTGGGAAGGGGATTTTGACGTAAAAGAGAAAGCCAATGGAAGAAAGCCAAAATCGTTTCGTTATATAAGGTAGGAAGTAAGATAGCAGCACACAACTTTAGGTCTATAAGCTTGACTTGCGTTTCCTGAAAAACAATGGAAGCCCTTGTAAGGCGTGCTATACTAAAATTTTGTGATGAAAATGACGTCTTACAGAATTTTCGGCCGGTTTTCGGCAAGGGCACTACTGCCTTTCAAATCTGCTGACTTCTCCCGAAGTCTTGACCAGTGCTTTAGCGGAGGGGCATCAAAGCAGATTTGGTGTACATAGATGTTCAAAAAGCCTTTGACAGCGTGCCCCATAAATGCCTTTTACATAAACTGAGAGTTTTTGGCATCAGAGAAGCTTCTGAATTGAATAAAGGCATTTCTGATCGATCGAAAACAATGCATCTGAATCGAAGAGGATAAATCAGACTGGATGAACGTGGTTAGTGGCGTTCCTCAAAGCTCCATTCTTGGTCCCTTACTTTTAATCTTTTATGTAAATGACAGTTTTCAGGAACTGGACTACGGTAAAATCATGTTTGCCAATGACGTTAATCTCTGACAAGTCATTAAAGACCCGAGCGATCAGAAAGTTCTGCAAAATAATCTACGTAGACTGCAAAGTCGTACAAAAAAGCTGGTAAGATGTCTAAACTACAACACTTATATAGAGAGACTGAAATGCCTAATTATATTACCTCGGAGTTACAGGCAGCAGCGGGTTGATCTTACGTTAGTTTCTAGACAACACATGGCCTTGAGCAAGGGTTATGCTTTGAGCACATGTTTCAGGGGCACCTCTCGTCTCATCTTCTTGGTCACGAAATGAAGCTGCACACGAAAATGCCCAGGCTAAGCCTCTGTTCTGAATTCTTCACGCAACGGGAAGTAAAAAAGTGGAATGATCTCCCGCAATCAGTCATGGAGGCGACTTCCCTGAACCTTTTCTAGAATCGCTTGGATAATTATGTCTCCCTTGTTTTCCCTCGACGATATGAACCTGAAGTAATACCACGTCAACTCCAGACACGAGTTATTTAAAAGAACAATGCTACCTATATTTTGTGAATAGTATTTGTATAATGGAAATAGTTAAGAGTATGTACACATATATGTATATGACACATCGGCATGTAGACAATAGGGTTATCTATGGCGTTGCCTATTACCCTCACCAAATAAACTGAAACTGAATGTAAAAATCTTGAAATCTTCTGAAATCATTTTTGGGAAGCGTATATATTAAAAAGGGTAGGCATTTTGTGAGCTGCATATAAATGAAAAATGGAAAAGTGCAATAAAAGCAGATGATCAGTAAGAAACCTGCTTGATGGCTATTTAAAATGTCCACGGGCTCATGCCTGCAAGGTGAAGGAAACTCTGCGGGGTTGGGGAGCTTTGTTACCGGGCTGCCGCTCCACTGTCATGGAGATAGTTGCCTATTGGCTCAAGAGAAGAAGTAACCGCTCGGTCGGCGTTACCTAGCTGGGTCTCCCCAAGGCTGACAGTGAACTAGACTCATTATCTGTGCTTCTAAGGGTGCATAGTGTCCATTTTGAGCTTTTAATACCTCTTCAATTTTTCGCTTTATCATTGTAAATCAGACCGATGTTATTCGCTAGTTGACTTAGCAACCGCAGGGCAAGGGAAATGGTTCCAAACCCATGGTGAACGCTTGACTTGTGTGCTATGTTCCTGCTGTCCCAGGGCATCAGGGAAGTAATCAACAGAGTGTTGGAATGTTCCATCGTCATTTTTCATAGAGCGTAGAATAAGTACCGCCTACAGCGACGAATCTTGGATTAATTTAAGTTAATCTGTTGTCCCTGAGCGTAGAAGTACCTTTTGTGTAAAACAATCGTGGTGGAAAGAGTGCTTGTTTTATTAAATCCATCTTCCAACTATTTTGGTGATTTTTGACAAAATCTTGACTTAGCGACGTTTTCAAGATGATCTGTTTTTTCAATATTAAAGGAGTCGTTCAGGTTGCTCTTTCCTCATGGCACTACAGTGAGGAAAAACGAAACGTTTGTGGGAGGCACTGAGAAAAAACAACCTGAATTTTAACGATCAGAGACTGGCTGCTAGTCATGACAATGCGCCTCTCCATACGGCATTCAAAATCAGCCAGTTTTAGCGAGAAACTGCATTACAACTTTTTCGCACCCTTTATTCATAGACCTAGCCCCCTGTCATTCTTCTTATTGCTAGGAATCAAGAAAAACCAAAAAATAAAAACGTTTTCGGAAAGTGGCAGAGGTTAAGAACAAATTGCTGAAGGCAATTAGAGCATTAGTACAGAAAAATATAAAAAGTATTCCGAACAGTGGCAAATCTGTCCGGACAAGTGTATACCATCTAATGGACAGTATTTTGGAAGGGATTAATGTTTTAAATAAGTTATTTAAAATCTACATCAGTGCTTCTCGCTTTTGAACACTCCTCATATGAATTAAACTCAAAAAGTTTTTTCGAGAACTTTACATAGCTACGCCAATAGCATAAGAAACCCTCCGTTTTCACTAGTGGAGCTTGCTCACTGTGTTCATATGCACAACTGTTGAATGCCTGCCTCATATATTGATATGGCTAAATAGAGTAGTAAAAAGCCTGAAGCTGCTACCGTTTAGTCTCCTTAGTTCTTTTTACACACGTTAAATGGTGCTTAACTGTTTTATTTGATCTGATAGGCTGTTCCCTGATCGCGACATTTACTACCAGAGGAGAAAGTCGGTTTGTTTTGTAACATGCAGCTTGATTCAAACTACTTTAAATTTCCTGGTTAGAATGCAGCCCTCATATTCCATTGTTGCTTGTGATTAAAATGATATAATTTGATTCTTAAGTTTTTATTGCGGCCGGAAACTTGGCAGTGTTTTACAAACAAATGGTGAGAAAGTGCTTTTACAAATCGTAAATGTGAACTCGAATATCATAACTGGTTAGCTAGTTAGCTTCTTCAAATTTTTCACAATCTGCATCGAAGAAGAAAATATCATAAATACGCATTGTAAATACATAATATATTCAGTTTGGATTAATAACTTAAGCGTTAGAAGATGGTGTTCATCTAATATCAGTTTGGTCTCTGCCCTGTCTCGTCAGCGATAAAGGCAAAATGCAGTTTAAGAGCGGAAGCTAAAAGCCTGAAGGTCCCACGTTCCAAATAAAGTCAAATTTACCTTAAGACTTACCTTAACCCTAACCTGAAACCTTGCCTTGAAATGAACCGTTAATATTATTATAAACCTCTATTCCGGGCGATGCCTGCCATCACGGCCGGTTTACGGGGTCGTATAAATTGTCCTTATTATAGCAAATGAAGTAATTGTGCCAGTGTTTGTGAGACCATCGGGCCAATGCTCATATACGAAAGATCGACATGAACTAAAATACCACTTATTCAATGATTTCTAAGTATTGCAATCCTCACATTTCCAGCAAATAAAATCAAATCATTTAACTAAAATGAAAATTTCTTAAATAACATGACTTTGTGTTTTCAAAGGTTAAAATTATGAAGGAAATTACTGATTTACAGATTTTCCTTTACAAAGGAACTAATAAAATCTGATATAACCAATTATAAACGTCTACCTACAACAGAAGCAACCTGAATTCAACGCCGCTCTTTATTATTTCAAGAAAACACCTAAAAAAATTTGCTATCAGCCTTGGCGAATCATAGGAATTTAAGCTGCACTTCCTGCACGCGTTTCGACTGCCAGAAAAGTTGAACGCATTAGTAACGCCTGTCATCTACATGCGCGAGTGATCGCATGTCGGCGTAAACTATCAAAGGTTACATTAAGGCCAAATTTCTGCCTTCAACAAACTCTTCATCAGCGTTGTTTACCAAAAACATGATCCCAAAAAACCTAGCAAAAAGTAAGACTGACAGTTTACATAGCGGACGATCACCCACAACAGTCGATAACCTGAATTGAAAAAACAGCTTATAAGCAGTGGCACTTCAAAAACTCTGCAGATGCGTCACCTTTTAATTTGAGACAGAAGTTGCAGTCTGCTCGATCACTACCTTCTAGCATGAAGACAGTATGATCAGTAGCACTCACAAACCGAGCTATTCTCAAAATGGAAGATGTGTGACATCTTTCTCTTCCTACAACTGACCAGAGAAATGAAGTTGACGGATTATGAGCGGGACCCGTTCTTTTAACAGGCTTCCTGAGAAAGCGTATTTTAGGGTCGAACACTTTGTTTTCCTGAGGGGTTTGCAGAGGTTGCCCAATTTATAAAAATAACATTTTAGAGTTGCGAAAGTTCCCATAAAAGGCTTCAGATCATTAGTCGACAAAGTTAGTTAAATGTCCTACCTCCTGAAATGTCGATCGAATTACTGAAATGGAAGTTCAATTCTAACAAATTACATAAGTAGAGTTGATTGATCATGCAACACAATCCTTAGATATTTGAGCAATGTCAGGAGGTCGGCTTATGAATGACCTTCTTTCTGACCGTCTGCAAAAAGCATAATTTGTAAAAAATGTTAATTAAGTTATGTACATTTTGTCATTGATTTTCAGTACACTTGTAAAGTCAAATGTATTTAATAGAAGATATACACGAAAATATTCTTTATTGTATTCCTTTGGTAGCAAATTAAGTCCCCCTCAAAATTTATATTTGAGGAAATGTTACCTCTCGATTTTAAAAAGTTTTGAATCATAAGAATTTTAAGACCGTGAAATTTTCATTCATGACACATTGTATCCATCAATTTATTAATGTTGCCTATAAAGTATGCAATATGATTCATATACATCGCAAAATTTTATGAGGTCCATGTAACGTCTTCCTCATAGGGTAGAAAAGCGTGTGATCTTCCTTCGAAAAATGCTCATAGAATGTAGTCTGGAAACTTTGAATTAATGTGTTACGGCTGGAAGGGTTCAAAATTATTCGGCAATTTAAAAATATTTTTAAAACTAAAAAAGTTTCTTTTGACGAAGACGTAATTTTCTACCAAATGCATTCAAGAAAGAGTAGTTTTGTATATATATTCTATAAAATATGTTTAAATTTACAAGAGTACTGAAAATCAATGAGAACATGTATATTACTTAAGTAAAATTGTTTTACAAAGTATGCTTTTTTGCAGACGGTCAGAAAGAAGTCCTTCATAAGCCGAGCTCCTGACATTGCTTAAATACCTTGAGATTATGCTGCATGATCAATGAACTCTACTTATGTAATTTGCTAGAATCAAAATTCCATTGCAGAATTCCAATCGAAATTTAATGAGGTAGGGGATCTATTGTACGTTTGCTTGTAATGTATTCTAACCAGATCCCTACACGTACATGGAAACAGGGTCAACTGCTAGAAGAAATTGAAAGCATTTCGCTTTTTCAAACCAGTGGGATTCTGTGAGTGGGCAGGACAAAGACGTGTTAGGAGAGGGGCAAAGAAGAAGGTATAAATAATTTGCAAGTTCTGACTACCTCCACGTGCAATTGGTTTTATACTTGGGCCTGTGGAGCAAGTTGCGTAGTCCCACGATCAGGTACCTATCCAAAGAAATAAAAAAACCTCTAGGCGAAATAAGGAGCATAACTAGCGTCATTCTCGCATATATTATTCATTCCGAACATTGTGCGGACGCCAAAGCCTTTCTTGTGATTTATAATGTTTTAGCGAGCTACGCTAAGCCACTAACTCGTCTGCTATAAATAACAGAAGCGGCTGCCATACGGTTGCAAAAGTCGATCTTAGAAGAAGATACGATCACTGTAACACGCAGTTTATTGGCCTGACGTTTCTGATTCTCGCTCGAACCCATCATCAGAGACAGTCGCATATAAGAGTAATAGAGGTGCAAGGTGCGTAGTATTTATGGGACACAGTTGCCAAGAGTCAATACGCGTTGTTTATGCCTCCCATTTATCGTTGGGAGTCGTACATGATGCGATGATTGCTCGTTAGTCAGCCTTGGAATCGTTACTTGTCAAAACTTCATGATCGTTGGCGATTCTTGGCATGACGATTATTCAGTCATTTGTCTCATTGTCAGTGGAACCGTTGGCTGCCCATTAACTCCGCGCTTGGCTAATTACCCTACCTAGGCAAAGTCTCTGCGGCGAATATTGAGCCGGGGAGGTTATTTTGCTCACTAATCAATTGGGGCCCAGAGAACCAAGACCCAAACGATTCGAAGCTCACGCGGTTGTCTGCTCTTTTGAGGATTTTGGCTGGATCCCGTCGAATGAGCCACAAACCGAGAGGTGGCGTCCTTTCTCCTCATTGTTGTCACATGTTCAGTCACTCGCGTGCGAAGTTTTATCCCCGTTTTGCCGGTGTTGTCCTTTTGGCTGCAAATGCATCAGATGCGTTAACTGACTCCGGACGTCTTCGTCACCAATCTCTGAGACAATCATGCAACGATTGGAATCCCTGGTATTCCGATGCCACAGATCGAATATTCTTTATCTGAACTACTTCCCGGAACTCGTCTGTTTGTTCCTTTCAGCAAAGCCGGTCCTGTACGCACGAAGAGCCTCTCACAGGTTCCGTATTTATCATAAGCCAAACTCGAGTAACTGCTTGGAATTCTCCGTGCTCTCTTCCTTCTTCCACCATTGACATGGCTCTGTCTAGCCCCCTTCCCTATATCGCATTTGTGTGAAAAGCCGAACTTGAAGCCACAAAATTTTTTAGTACATCTTGAAAAAATCTCTAAGCTATAATATCTTTAAGTCCAAAGTATTGTATTGCAGGGCGGCCGTCAAAGCAACTGGATTAAAACATCAAATTCGAGAGTCTCTTTAGCCAGACTGTCAATATAAAATCTATCGAGTCTGGTGAAGTCGATTATCTTAAATCGACTCTGGTTAACTGCAGCCAACAGTATTTAAGGAGGCTCTTAACAGGGGCCCATCTCAGTAGGCTTAGGAAGCTTAAAAAACGAAAATGTTTTACTAATAGGCCAGATGGAGAGGACGGATTACGTGGCGAAACTAGAATAAATCCTGTCGGCTCGTACCAAGTTCTCGAAGTCCAAGAAAGACAAGGATCGGACCGAGGATCAGTTGACGACAGCTCTCAAAGGCCCCACAAAGAAGGTATTTTGACAGACAAAGAGTTTTTATGACTGAAACCTGTAGGCACTATGATACCCAGAATGTACCGCCCTCTATTAATGCACAAAAAAGGGCTACCGCTACGCCCAATCTTGTACATGAGACACTCGACTTATCATAAAACTGCAAAACGGATGAAGGAAAAGCGTAAACAACTTGAAAGTTACCTAAACCCTCAAAACTTGAAAGAAACCTTTGAGTTCATCGACACCATAATGAATAACAACATTGGTGAATGGAGGATATTCTCGTTGGATGTATCATCATTATTTTCCAATGTACCGTTGGTAGAAAGAATAAACTACCACTGTGGCGTTATTCGGGATGTGAAATACCAGATAGATATGTCCGTAGAAACCCTTCAAGAACTTCTTACGCGGTGCACACAAAATGTTCAGTTTCTCTCCATTGGCCACCTATACAGGCAGGTAGATGGTGTTGCGATTGGTTCAACACCTGGACGGTTTCTCGCAAATGTTTTCATGGGCAAGATAAAAAAAACGAGTTTAAATGACACCATCAGTGACCTAGAGTTTTACCCTTCTTAAGTCGAATACCTATTCTGTGGAACAGATCAGAAAATTGACACTGATGCCCTAGTCCGGAAGTTTTACAAATCATACCCTCGTTCAAGTTTTCTAAAGAGTCTGAGTTGAAAAATGGACTAGCGTTTCTCGATATCCATCTACACAGGCAAGAGCATGGGTGTATCATGCGTAGTGTATTCCGAAAAAAAACGCCTGGATGGGTCAGTAGAGTAATTTTCACTTTTTCGTTCATTTAAATACAAAATGAAATTTAGTCCAGGGATTGGCAGTTAGAGTACGACGTATCTGTTCTTCTGAAACTATTGAAGCAGACCTTCAGTAGGTGCGGAATATTCTTCGTGAAAAAATTATCCAGAGTGGTCCATCCTCCAGAATATTTGGGGAGTGTACCTTACATACCGAAAAGAAGGACGTGGTCGTGAGACTGCGTTTCCTAGGCGACGGAACAAGCGACCTAGTTGGACGAAGTCTGAAGGCAGCGATCACAAGCCCTCGCCCCGCGGCAAACCTGCACGCATTCTTTATGAGCTCTCCCCTCCTAGACTCCTATCTTTTAACATAATTTTTGATCGATTTACGTTTTCAATTCAACACAAAAGTTTTTTTCCTACATTATTGATCGTCTCACCTTATTAATAATTTGTAGCAGAACCGTACAGTTGCAGAAAAAAATTTTGGAAACCGGATTTCCGGAGAAATTTATCCTCCGGGACATCGAGGAGTGCACTGCAAAGCCTCTCACCTTCACTACTGAAAAGAAGATGTGTTCATACGTATGTCTCTTCTAGCGAATGTACCCAGGGAACTTTTAAGATGACCTCTGAAGACAGCGATCACAAGCGCTTTTCCCGCGGCAAACCTACATGCACTCTTCATGATATCTCCCCTCCTAGGTACTCGAGGTATAGACTGACTCCCGTGGAAGACCATTTCCACTTGCTCCTTTGAGGCCGGATACACTGGCAGTGTAACGAGGTGCCTTGGAAAGGAGGGTACAAGAAAACATACCCACCTAGGTATGTAATGATGCAACTAGATCGAGTTCGAGTTGTATTCTCGCACATTTGGTCGATACTTATCACTGAGTTGCTACCAATGAAGCTTTTAAGGTTGCAGGCTAGACACCAACCGACAGCTCTACAGGCCTAGATCAACGCTGTGTTGTGAGAAGATGCTAGCACAAGCACGTTCTCTTGTGTAGCCGACGCTGACTTCATCTGGTGATCACACGCCTCCCCCACCCTCTGGTGACAGTTGCTTACGCTGCGTACCTGACTGTGATTTGCACTCCCCGTACTCAACCTAGAAACATCGTTCGCACCCTACCCTGCCTCCCCTCCCCCACTCCCAGTAACCTAAACACACTGACCCCGCCATGCAGGTGGTGTGGGAACGATGTTTATTAACCAAATACACTTAGAAACCCTGCCAACCTCTCGCATTACCATTATCAATGTAGCTGTATAGGCCTGATGATGAACTACCGAAAACATATGTTTGCTGACTTGACTATTTAAATTCGGAAAGAAAAAAACTTTTTTTGCATAAATAACCCGTCTTAAGCCTAAAAAGTATTGCAATTCGGTGGCTTCTTATTCAGGATGTATGCAATTGAGGTATCGTTTTGAACGTCCTGGTTTCCGCGTTTTGTGATTTTTAGGTTGCTCTCCGTCACAAAATTAGAGAAATCAATATGTATTTCACGGATATTGTCTTACCCAACAAAGGAACACGAGGCAAATATACCGTATGTAATTTTATTTGGGATAACAAACCTTCAATGGATTAAGGTACCCTTTCGCTAGGAAGCACACTATTTCCAACCTAAAAAATAGACTGCAATTTTTTACTTGGAATTTTTGTTCTCAATGCTCAAATAAAGCCACCGTTTAGTGGAAAGGGAAAGATTACCCTCATTGTAACTGAGGCACGTAAAACTTGTGCTTCCTCGTGCATTTCAAAAACCAGCACAAAATTTTTAATTTTTTTTCCAACCGTGGCTGTAATAGGAATTATCGTACAGCAGAATCTAAGATATTTTACTCACATCACGATGCTAGCATTTGAACCAAATTCTTTCCGACTGCCGGCAAAACCTCTGTATAAAAATGGCAACGTAAGTGATGCGAACTTCTCGATTTATTATAAATTTTTTTAAAAATTTAATTATATTTCTTATAAAATGTAGAAAATATCCTTTGTTGTACTTTATTGTTAGAAAATTACGTCTTCTTTGGATTTGATACTTACAAAAAGTGCAACTTTCAGTTTTAAAACTTCTCCATTTATGAGACTTTTTAAGATCACAAAATGCCCATTCATAAGGCTTTTTATCTCTTTAGTTATTACTGCTACTTACAAAGGAAACAGCATAAACCATCTACCTTGCAACATGCTAGAACATCTTTCATAATAGCCATGGAGAAATTTGTAATTTTCATTAGACGTCATGCACCCAGCATGTAGTTTGGAATCCAGTAATGCAATTGAAACGAGAATCGGGTTCAACATTGTTCAGGTATTGAAAAACCTTTCTTTCACCAACAGATATCTGTTTTCCAAGTAAAAATTGAAAAATCACATAAATTGCTACCAATAAAGTACAGTTAGGGATATTTTTATGCATTTTTATAATAAAAGATTTTTGAATTTATTAAGGTCTTGAGCATCAATGAGAAAAAGTTAACCTACTTAAGTGGTCAATTTTTTGCAGAACTCAGTTATTGCAAGCAGCCGGAGAGAAGCTTGTTCAAATGTTTGCAGTCTAAATATCTTGAGATGATGCTGCACAACAATTCCAGTTGCAGGATTAGCTAAGTAACCACTTGGTTTTTCTATTAGAGTAGGAAGTAACAGATTGAAAAAACGATGAAAGACTGATTTTAATGCCGAAAAACAAGTTTTTAATTTAAAAGCAGAAAAACTTCAGCCTTTTGCGCTGACTTAAATGCAGCGGGCCGCTTCCAGAAAAAATGATAATTTACTGGTTTAAAGTTAAGTACAATATCTTGGTTCACGTGGATATAAAGCAGTGACGATTGTTTATGATTAAGTACCGAAAACGTAATGTCAGATTGTTTCTTAAAACACAAAGATAAAGGCAGCTATTTTAATGTGTTTCGTTTAAAAAACTTATACTGAGTTAACCTTATGTTATGAAATTTTAGCCCATTGATGAAATCTAATGTATTTGCATTTGTGCACCGTACTAATTGCAGTTTGATCAAATACTTGCTTTCCATTTGTGTTTTTTAAAGACTTTTCTAGAAATAGTATTGGGGGAAAACCTCAATCAACAAGTCGCCTTCACTTTTATTGTTGTGGGAGTTCTTATTACCATTCTGAATACCGATTTTGAAATTGCAGGGTTAACTGCAACGTTAGAATTTTGAAGTTTATTCGTAAAATGTGGAAATATTTACAGTATCTGCTCTAGCTGGTGAACTCTTAATCCAAATTCAAAACTGCATATCAGATTTGGAAGCGTCATGAAGGTAGGGTTGTATTACTGATTATCATGCCACATAAACCAAATATATTTCATTCACAACAGAATTGTGACCTTGGAATGCGCTCCCTTGTTATTGCCTGCCACACACACACTACAAAACATGAGCACCTTAGTACTATAAATTTTCCCGTTGACTTTGGATGCTCATATAGATTAAAATATATTTTATAGAAAAAGTGCCAATCAACATTTATTCTTATCATTTTGAAGACAATTATTCCTTCTTCAATCTTTTTAACTCGTACCGAGGTTTTTGTTTATTTTTAAAAATTAAAACTCACGACGTTTTATGACTGAAATGTCCACTCATATAACATGTGGGTCGGTCCGTTTACGAAGTAAAAAACTTAGTTTATGTCCATCGCAAAATTTTATAAGCCTTATGTGGCGTTTTTTAAGTTCATGCATAATTGTATGATTTTCTTTTTTCGGGAAATATACAACTTATAAACCGAAATCTATAAACGCAAATGTTACGTCTGATCATGTTGAAAACCATCTGGAAATTGAAAAACTTTGTCAAGCCGAAATACATTGCTTTTTGACTATAAAGCCTGAAGATGACGTTATTTATATCAAATTAGTATAAAAGGAAATTTTTATGCACATTTTCGGCAAAATGCCTTTGGATTTATAGTATGCACGAAAATAATGAAAAAATCATAATACGTATGCTGCAAACTTTTACCAAAAATAGGTTTTGTAGACGGCTGGAGAATAGTGCCTTCAAAAGCTCACACCCCAGTGTGACTGAATTATTTTTTTGGATTATAATGTATGAATATAAAGATTAAAAAACTTCTTCAGCATTTCTTCTGAATGTTAAATTCATGTCAAAGTTCAATTTAAAAATATCATGAAATTGACCATGGACTGTGGATTATTGAAATATTGAGGTCGAATGAATCGCCCGCACTTAATTATAAACGATTCCTTATGTCAGTCAAAATTCGAAAAGGTTTCCTTTTCGAAAACATTAAGCAAAGAGGATTGCCAAATTAGTTATTGTGCAGTTTAATCCTAGAATATTTCAGCCAAGTAAAGAGGTCAAATTTGGACAAACTTCTTTTTGACCACCAAGCACTATGCGTCTTTCTCATTGAGTCTCGTTGTTCTCATAAATATAGATAGATTACATAGAAGAAATGCACAAAATATTTTTATTATACGCGTTTGGTAGAAAATTAACCCTCTTCATAGTTTATGCTTGAAGAAAGGTTATCTTGCCATCTTAAATTTTATAAATTGTCGAATAACTTTGAACTTTGAATTCAAGGTTTCCAAACTAAACGCTGCATACATAAACTCTGAGAAAAATCATACATTCTACTGCACCATGGGAAGACGTCACAAAGTCCTGATACAACTTTGCAACAGATAAGCATCATATGGTATACATTATAGGCAAAATTAATAAATTTACGAAGGCATGAGCATTTGATGGTCTTCAGAAATCTCAGAATTAGAAAATTTTTAAAACCGAAAGATAGCCTTTCTTCGAGCATAAAATTTGAAGGTGTAATTTTCTACCGAACGAGTATAATAAAAATATTTTGTGACATTTTTTGAATTTATAAGGACATCAAAAATTTAGGAAAAAAAGTTTTAGTCTTACATATTATAGGTTTTAAGGCGGGCAGAAAGAAGCTCATTCAAAAGTTGAAATTCTGAAGTGGCTGAATAAGGAAGGGATTAAGTTGCATGCTAGTCAATATTTAAACCCTCCTTAAGTAACGTATTCGAAGCAAAAACAAATTTAAGAACTTTTGTTTAAATTTTGTGTAAGAGAATATATTGGAATTTTCCTGTCTAAAGGGGAATTTTCCGAACAAATTATGACAGAGAATGTGTTCTGGGCCAAAAGTGTCATGCAAATTTCCTGCTTAATGCCAACATATTTCAACAGGAAGAAATACTTAAAAATCCCTGAAGTCGAAGAGCTAAATTGTCTTATAAGTTTCCTTAACTATTTTGCATCTAATAAATAAGTAAAATGTAGACGAAAATTGACCAAATTATGTCAAAAGGTTATAGCAATATGAACTAATAAACAAACATGGCATACGTTTGTACGTTGTTTTTCTATTCATGTAAAAATTGATCACTTGTTATGAAAATCTGCAAATTTTGCATTTACCTTACTTTTTTGAGGACAACTGCTTGGTACTGCAAAAACGTTCGACTAAGAATGCAAACAGTTTGGTTGTTATAAATAACGGGATTTTAACTACAATGTGCCGCTTTGTTAGCACTTTTACAAAAATATGACTGCACTATTAACTCTGCCAGATAAAATGGGAGAGTTCGTGAGGTATGTGAAACGGGTATTTTTAATCGAATAAACAAATAGCAAAAGGGAAGTTTATAGCAGACACAAAACCCGGCGTAAATAACCCAAACTTTGAATGTCATCAGGAACTTCGCAAAATTCACTACAGGAATGTTTTCTGCCCCTAAACTCATGTCAAGTCCATCTCTGCAGAGTTCATGACAATATCTCATGATCACCGCTAATGCTTTGTGTTTGCCGGTAGTTTAATAAAGACATGAAAACGGATAAGTTACTTGAATCAAATGGAAATTTACAATTTTAAAGCAAAATTTAACGTAGATGCGAAAGATAAGTAAATTAAGATTGACATTAACTGGGAGACTGTGCATAGAGAGGGATTAAAGCATGAATTGTATCTTTACAGTTATGTCGAATACAAAGCAAAACCTATGGATATGTAGTTTTCTTCTATAGTCATGGAATTTAACAAAATTCTGTGAGATGGCGGAAGGTTCAAGTCTCTGCACCCAGCCAAGTTTCAACACATTGTGGACACGGGTCTACACGGAATGTTTTTACCTCAGAGATGGTGAGAGAAAGCAATCTGTGGACGCCTCTACCAGGTCGCCTCAGTATAGACTGAATCGTCTTACTCCTTTAACTTCCGCCCTCTCCTCCGGTTTAGAAGGCACGACGGTGACTGGAATTGTGGAATGGTGTACGATATAATTGCTGACACTTCCAAGGAGAGACCGTCCGAGGGCGTTGAGGCCCCGACTACCGATGATTATATGATCAGCCTGCCTTTCCTCTGCAGCCTTCAGAATAGCGACGCCAGGCTTGGGGTCCACGTGTACAAAGGCCTTGGACTGCAAGTCATGTTCCTTAGCCCACGACATATAGCGTTGACCTAGCAGTTTTCCCGCCTCCATACTCTCCTGCATGGACTTTGTCATGGCACCCACCATCGCATGTGCATTGTCCTTTGTTAGGCTGACTGCGGGTGAGGAGTAGGAGGGTTCGATGACATGGACAAACAGCAGCACATCGTCATCCTGCTTTAGGTTCTCTAGGTAGAAACGGGCGGCATGTTTGCAATTATCGCTACCGTCGATGGGTAGGAGATAGCGGCGCGGCATTCTTCTCTAGGCGTTTCAATTGCAGTTCTATCCTGCTGAAATTGAATACAGGGTTTTCTAGTGAACACAGAGGTCAACACCCGCCCGCTAACCTTCAGCGGGGCGTCACTTTGAGATGCCTTCTCATTTTAATTTTTAATTGGTGCGCGACGCAAAGACGATCACTCACAGGTTTTCTCAAAGCGGGGTTAAGAAAACACTGTGCGATCATCAGTGACAAATAGCTTTTCCCTGTCTTTCTGCGCCCCATACGATCTTTTCTAAACACGCAAATGTACCAACATCCATAAAAATGGAAAAATAACGTAACCTAGACCAAGGTCAAACTAGCTTCTGCATAGGCATAAAACCTAACTGTTTTGCATCCATTCTGAAAGGACATCAGTTATTCAAAAAACGCTTGATTAAACAAATTTTCCCAGAAAAAGTGAGACGTCCAGCGTTTAATACAGTAGTTTAAGCAAGCGAGTAGAGCAGGATATATTGAACCCGAAAATTGCGCGACAGTTTACTAACTACATCCGGTCACTGCATAACGAAAGTACAAAATGAGAGAGTACAGCAAACATTTAAATTTGTACAGAAAAATGCATGCAAAACAGCAAAGTCATGGTTTAGCGCCGTAAGGCTAATCAATAAAAATCGTAAAGTAAAACACAAATAAAATGCAAATGTGTAAATCAAGGAGTTAGATAGTACCATGGCAGATTTAGGCTGCCAAGTAGCAAAATGTACGAGTTGTTTGTGTCCGAACAAATATCCGGGAATATTTTTTGAGGTCGATGGAGTGATCAGCATCGAGTTATTGTTTCGTAATGGATGAATGCGAGATGACGTTTTCCTTGTTTTCATTAACGAAATCAGGCATCAAAAGGTTCCTGACAAATTCTTGATTTCTTTCAAAGTTGAACCATTATTTACTAACTTACCACTTAAAAAATCAATGTCGTAATTTTTTATCGTGCTTCTGAACCTAACCTTCCACCTAAAATATTACTGGACGTACTAAAATTTTGCAGAAAGAACGCTTAATTTCGATTTAACGGTCTAATCGTCGAAGTAGCAGAGGGAAGTCCATGTGTTCTGACCTTTGCTGACATCTTTAGGGGCATTCTGAAAGAAAACGTTTCTTCAATGTTGAAAATGGTAGCACTTTACAAATGATATGTGGATGACGTATTCGCGGTTGTTAATGACATTAAGGAAGCGAAATATTTGCTTTTTACTACTGGTAAACTGCATCTTAAGATCACAGCCACACTGGAAAAAGACTAGGATAACCAGTTTGATTTTACTGGACGTTTAGACAGGTGTATGGCTCCATAAGATGAACCGTTTTCCATAAGAATACATAAAAAGGACAATACTTGTATTTCTTGAGATTGTTACCACGAAAAATGGAAGCGTAACTTAGTAAACATTCTTTTCCATGGAGCAAGAAACATCTGCTTTGTGGAGATATTGAATGCAGAAAGTGTTTGCCCCGAAGCAGCTTTACTTAAGCGTTGATTATCAACACGTTTAATCGACAAGTACATTAACTCCCTTTGACCAAAATTGCCAGAAGAGTTCCAATAGAATCCGTTTTATATCATTGCTCTTTAAGTGTGACAACATTTTAAACACTATCAGATAACGGCTGGGATGTACCGTGTATAATGTTGTCAAACTCATATTTTACAGTCATACTAAGCCTCTGCCAATACCACGAGCCAAAGATGTCTAGCCACTGTACGCCATTTCAAAAGATGTCGATGGATTTTCAATGCAGTTGTGAATGAAAATACATAGGGCGAACGTAAAGGCAATCAAACACCTGCCCAGGTGACATCTAAAGCAGGAAAACGAAATCCGGCTTTCTTCCATTACCAAACAGTTACTCGATACTGGTCACTCCTTAACACCAAAACATCTTTCCGGACACAAACAACTCGTACATTGCGCTACTTGGAAGCGGCATATATACGGTGGGTGACACCAGACCTGTGGAAATAGTTGGAGAACGTGGTCAGCCTAAATCTGCTGTGATAACCTCTTGCTCCTTGATTTACACTTTTTCACCAAATGTTTCATTTTCCCCCACTTACTCTTCTTATTTTGTGTTTTACAGTACTAGTTTTATTGATCAGCGCTACGGCGCTACACCATGACCTTGCTGTTTTTTATCAATATTTCTGTTTGAATTCAAATTTTCTGTATTGTCTGATTTTTCACTTCCGTTATGCAACGACAGGATGTAGTTAATAAGCTGTCGTGCAATTTTTGTGCCCAATATATCCTGCACTACTCGCTTGCTTAACTTTTTACCAGGGAAAAAATTCTTAACATTTTCGATGCATTAGTTTACTAATTAGAAGTTTGCACTATAATACTAGGATGTCGTACACGTTTAAATGGCAGTTTTCCATGAAGGAACATCAAAAATGTTTTGCTGTCAGCTTATTTTACCCCTGTGTTTGATGTCGCTGTATTTTTTGATGTCCTGATGCCTTACTTTCATCCGAATTCTTTTTACGCAAGTGGCTATTTAGAGGCTAAGTTAGAAGTTCAGTGACATCTGTTTAGTGTGCAAGAAAACATTCTAGTTTAAAACTTAACATAAATAGTATTTGTTGCCATAATCTGCTTGGGTCTTTAACGAAATATTACCGAAGTAGTTTTACGCTTCATTTGCAGTTCTGAATTCCTACATTTAACTTCAATGAAATGGGAGCTTGCTGATGGGCGAACGCATATTGCTGATCGCGTGACCAAGATTTGGCACAAAAAGATGCTTTGCATGGTTGAAAATTTTAAAGTTTTTACATTTTATTTAAAACAATATTAATTTTGTCTCATAATGGAAAAGGAAGGCTGCAATATTATATGCAATTAGTAAAATAACTACTACCATAGTAAACAAAACTAAGTATTTATTTTTTAGCTCCAGCTTGCATTATCATGCAAACGGTACTCCGTTCCTCTCCAGCCATGTGCGTCAAATCATAGAACGAAGTTTTTACAACCTTCTAAACCGAAGCACATTACGGTTTGGGTGCCAATCCTCCAAATATCACCAAGTTTAAAAAGTCAATACTTTACGAATATAATTTTTCGAATGAAAAGTAAAACAATCTCGGCTGGCAGGGAGCTTTGAGCCTAGCATGAATTCAAAAGTAATGTCTATACGGCGTGGTTCTATATAATAAAATTATAATATCAAAAACGTTAAAATAAAACTTATCGTAAAACAACTTATTGATAAACATTACCAATATGCTTTTAGCTACCTAATCCAATGCCCTCCCATAAGTTTTGATCAAAGTCTAGATCAGAAAAGAAAATTCCTGGCGATGCCTCTTCTGGGTTCAGTAGACATTGCATGTCATGCATTTTTTACGAAGGGCTTTAGCTGGTTAAAGTAAGCACGATGAACTAGATGTATTTTAGTCTAAAGAAACCAAAAATGCCAAAGGGTTCAGTTCCAGAACGTTAGAGATCATATATTTTGGCCGAAAATCGGTGTTATTAATGAATGACTTTTGCGCACGCTTGGTGGTCTGAAAGGAGATATTGAGAATATGTGCTTTGGCCCAAGGGAGCGTTCTGAGTAGCCAGAATTGTACTAAGTAATTGTCTACCGTTTGAGCAAAAAGATCGATTTCGAGAAATAATTGATGACAATGATAGAGAAATCATAGGCTTGGAGATTAATAAACGTTTCGTTTAAAATGGATGCAGTCGGGATGGTGTCCATCTCAAGCCCATGATGCGCTTATTGTAATCGCTTTTGATTGATTTACTGACTGAGAGCTACTCATTATCTGTGAATAAGAAAATAGACATCTCCTTGTTCTTTTTTCAGAAGTAAAAGATTTTTCGAACTTCAATGTATAATTAGCCAAAAATGATCGTTACCTAAAGTATTTTTTCCTAGTCAAAGACTGGGATTCGATCTTGATCTTGGCAACAGCCCTGACGATGGCTTCATTCACACTGCGTCCTTTGGTCATGCTCTTCATTGACCTGTTAGCTTTCCTCTTGATTTGGTTCTTGATCTTGGGCAACGGCGCAGACGTGCTTTCAGAAACATTTTACCCATTCCAGTTCAATTGCTTTTAAAACTCAAAAGGGATGCCGAACAGCGGAAAAATTTGCCATGTTTTCCGAAATGAACAATTTCCGCATGAAGGGAGATTATGCTCACATTGTTTTAACTTCTCTCTTATAATTATAAGGTAGTTATTTGTAGTTCTTAGAAATGCTTCATTTATTCAATTGTTACGCAAAAGTGAATAACAAGAAATAAAACTGTTGTGTTTGACATCACCCAACCTATAACCATTTGAAATGGAGATTCTGTTTCTAAAGCCAACCCAGTTTCATCGTCAATTACGGAATCATTTCTTTTATCTCTCTGATAAAACGTGATGATTTAAGCTGATATTGCTTTTGCTGGAAGTTTAATTTCATTGTCTTGCAAAAGCATCCACGTGGGCCCTTTAGCTGACCCTTGCACATTCATGTTCACATTTCTAGTACTTGCAAGTACGGGATGGATACTCTGGCACAACGTTGAAAAACTTGGGGCCTCATGGGGGTTCTAACCTTAGATAGGAAGGACAATACATGAGTACAGCCTAAGCAGGATTTTCTAAGCAATTAAACTGGAACCCCACCAGATGACTACCAGGCAAAATTAGTAAGTAGAGGATTTTGGGAGATTTGAATAATTCATTTGACGCAGTTTGAAAAACTCGGCGGTCTCGGTGGGATTTGAATCTGCGAAAGCAAGAGGAGGTTTCAGTAAAGTCAATGCTGAACTTAAAGCCTCGTGAGTTAACTCATATTTGGATCATGTTATGCGCTTAACCTAATGCAAATAATGGAATTCACCTAGTTGGCTACGTTCAACTGCCTCATCATGCAGGGTTTCCTAAGAAATCAATATAAAATCCACGAGATGTCTACTATTTTTTCTATGATAAAAGATGTATTTAGCAGATGTAAATGGGTACTCGCCTCAGCCGTGGCCTCGTAGCGCAGATGGTAAGGGTGTTGACTGTACACTAGGCCTACACTTGGCATCATGGGTTTTTACCCTACGGAGGTGGCAATGATGTTCAAAAGTTGTTTAAATAAATAATACAAATCTGTCAAAACCTGGCAAATTAGGGATAGTTAACTTATCGCTGGATAGAACTGTGGCAATTACAGTAAAACCACGTGGATCAGGTTCGCGCAGAAGAACGTTGGGGCGACTGCATCAAGGGTGTGGTCCATCGCCGAAGTTGTGACGCAAGAGAAATCTGCCAACGCGACAAAAGTGCAGCGATGCGATGCCTATAATACAAAAAAACTGATGCTTTTCACCGTGGGTAAAGCTTGAGTATGAGTAACAGGATATGAGGTCTGTTAAACGAAAGTGAAATCTTTGGTTCTTTAAGGGTGACTCTAGGAGAAAACTTATAATATCAAAACGAAAATGTACTTTTTAAGCACACCCAACAAACACCCTTCTAACGTAGGATTGTTTTCATTGGTGGTTAACATTAGTGAACGCTTCAGGTATATGGAAGCTCTTTTACGTCTAAGTTAATTTCTGTTAGAATGGCATCAAAATTTTACATTAACTAAGATTGCCTACGTTGTTTTTTACATCATGACCCAAAACATCGAGAACAATTTGGCTAAGTACGAATAGTGTCCGTATGTTTGGGTAGAACTAAAATATGATGATAGTCATTAGGACATGAGAACTGAACCAAAATTCTGGGAATTTTTAAATTGCCTTGTATTACACCTGTACAATCCTATAATAATCTATGAAAATTCTTTGTTAAATGTGAATTTTCCCTTTTTAATCAGTTACGGTGCATGTTGTAGCTTCATTATATTTTTATTATTACATAAAAAACGTATTTTCAAGCAAGGTTTTTTACACGGAGTGCCCAAAAATGCAGTCAAGGGATTTTTATGAGCATCCTTTATTTAAAACAATAAGAATGCTTCTTTAGATACGGTTGAAGCCGGTTAAGGGGCTTGTTTGTTGCTATCGACTTCACTATTTTTCACGTACGAGTAACATAGAATGAAGAAGTTTTCAGCCGACTGAATTACTTACCCACATGGCCCCACACCAAGCCGTTGACCTCAAATTAATCGGTGTCACTTACACAGGGCCAGGTGCCAGATGAACCGGACCGACACGGGGCTGCATCAGGTCACGGCGTGCACCCCTAACAAATACCGCACATTGGGGGTGAGGTGGCACATGGTGGTAGGCACCGGCTCACGTCGCGCCAAACACCTGCGCCTCCGGTCTTTCATTTTACTCCGTCATGACACCGGAGGGTGAGGAAGGAGATTGTGCTGTAGATACTGCACAAGTTCACTATAATTCTAAACGAATTCCCCCACAAGTCACCGTTTCTGCGCCCACTCTGTTGTGGGGCGCACGATGGACATCGCCGGAAGGGACGGCTGAACTTTTCCCAGATCACTACGTCATAGGGAAAGTGCACACCTCGTACTGATAAAACAGCCATAGTATTCGAAAGATTAGGTTCTAACGAAATTTTGTAAGTGGTTAAACAAAAAAGAGGACCAGAAGATGGCAATTAATTTGCAAAATGCATGTTTTTACGAAGCTGGAAAATGAAATGTTAGCAAATTATGTTTCTATGATGTTCTTGCTAAGAAAAAATAATGAAACTGCCTTTTAAAGTGCCTTGTATTTAGAGTTACTTCTGCAAATAACATGAAAATGAAATAGATATAGGGATAATAATGCTCTTTGGATCAGGGCTTAATAAACAACCCATAATGCATCGAACTTGAACAGATATTTCTGGAAAGATCGATTGAAATCAATCAGAAGATCTGGCTTTAATGATCCCTTGAAAGGGCACGGTTTATTCTTAGTCATTTTTATAATCTGCGCTTTATCTGAAGGAGAGATTTGACATTTAGGTAGCACCCAGGCACCTTAAAGCACAATTATAACTGAAGGAGATCACCAACAGAGACAAGGGAAACTGCGATGGAAAGTTCTGGCTTGTTAGCCATTATCAACCAACCTTCAACATCTGGGGTTAAAATAGGGACTGTTTTGGTTATTGAGCGTTAATTAGTCCAGCCCTCTAATAATTGAGCCCTGGGGTCATTCTTCTGTCAGTTGTGAGCAAGACTATTAACAATGGTTGGCACTTTGAGATAACAAGCTCGTGGCCCATGACTCAATAACCACAGGAACCCGCGTTCGAACCATACAGCTATGGCCTATAAGCACGAACTGACCATCCCAGTCTCTCTTTTTCGGTAATCTTCTTCTGCCCATTTGACTAGTTCCCGTGTGACCGTTTGTGAGGCCTTTGATCAACCTGAAACATGATCGATGAACGTACGTCCAAAGTACACATATTACTGTTACTTTTCTGATTTTGAAAATAATCCCGATTGGAAGCCCCATACAAGTAAAGGCAGCTTTTCGTACATATAATTGATCTCTGTTGTAATATCCCGTAAAAATGGAGACAAATATTTTGCTCTAGTAGAAAATAGGCTTCTCTAAAGAGCTAAACTGATTGCAACGTTAAATGATACCAATTCTGCTGCATGAAGTATAGGACAAGTTTCAGAAAAGAGGATTTAAAATCAAGCATCAATTATGTATTCTTATTAAATTGCACACTGAGCGTTAATTCGGGATTTTTTCAGGGTTGTCACATATAAACCTGATATTTTTCAGAACTTCGGGGTGCTATTTATTTTCCAGAAAAACTGTAGATTTACTTTCAAAATCAGCCTTTATTAATATAATGCATAAGTGATTCAATAAACAGAGCCAGCAGTGTCTGAAATGACATAACGGTATTTATACTCAACAACCCAGGCCGGTTAGAGTCAAAGTTTTCTTAGTCAGAACCATGGAGGTAGGGTGGAAAATGGGTTAACGTTGAACATTCCGGATTCCCGTTTATGAATCGCTCATTGCTGTAAAATGGCCCACGAGTCTTAAAGATTGAGAAACCGATAAATAGAAAGGTAAAAGTGCTCCATATTTTAATTCCGGGTAGACTAGATAATATTTCGCAAGTGGTACGGGACGTGTCTGCTTTAAGGGAGATGCTACTGGTTCTATGGATTGAAAATGAAATACGTTTTGCTTGTAATGAAATTTAGAAATAAGGGTTTTTGACAGATTTCAGTAATTGATTTGACCCAATTATGAAAACCTCGGCGGTCTCAGTGGGGTTCAAACCCACAACAGCAAAGGAAGGCTTTAGTACAGCTAACGTTCTATCCAATTGAGAAACGAGTCCGCACCGGAGATGGTGAGTTGAATCCAATTTACTGTTTCTTTGACCCATTTGTAAAAACTCGGCAGCCTCGGTCACATTCGAACTCACGCCTGCAAGAGGAAGGCTTAAGTACAGCCAACGATCTAGCCAACGGAGTTTCGAGGCCCCACCGAGAGCGTAAGTTTAATCAAACTTGGGTCAAGTGACCCGCCCAGCCTACTGCAACGTATGGAATCCACCAATTCCGATACAGTTAGCTGACTGCCCAAGCAGGATTTACTAAGCAATCAATATAGAATCCACCAGATGACTACCAGGCACAATTAATTACTAGCGGATTTGGCAGCTTTGAATGATTCCTTTGACCCGCTGAGTCTCATAAAAATCTGTTTAACGAATACTCATGGACAGTTGTTGGCCATGAAGAGTTCGCGGAGTAGCTTCGTTTCGTCCAGTTTGGCGTCCAGAACGCGGCAATGAGTTTCCACTCACCCGCATAGCGTACGTACACAAATTCGTCTGCGTTAAAACGAGTGGTCACTATTTTAACTGAAACTTTGCAGAATGCTCGTTGGTTTTCCATAGACTGACATTGCGATTTTGCCATCCGATTGGTGACAGCAGAAAACATCCAAGAACGGAAGTTTGTCCTCAATGTTTTCTTCCATCGTGAAGTGTAGATGAGGAAGAATCGTGTATAGTCCTATTTTGCAGTAGTAACTCCTATCTCCGTTGATGAGGACGAAGGCGGCATCAACGTAACGTGCCCAAGACTTGGATTTATGCTCCTCGAACAAACATCCTTCGAGTTTTTTGCAGAACTACCTCACCCATGAACTCAGCGATTGGCGAAGCCATAGGGCTGCTCTTTGAAGGTAAGGAATGCCTTGAGGCAGTTCTCCATGAGTTCTGCAAGCTGCAGACTCACAATCATCCTCGTCGGCCTCATCATCATCATTATTTTGACGTAGCTGGTCACTGAATTTTCGAACGTAAGGGTAAGCAGTATAGATATGATACAATCTTCTCATTCGATTTGATTGTGACCGCATTGATTTAGACGATGGACGGCTCTGCTAAGTGCACTATAATTTTTTAGTCTGCCGTCAGGAACCACAGCGTTTTTGAATAACCAGTACACAGTGTGTGGACTCGCCTCGGGGTAAGAAGATTTTCCGGGGGACAAAAGTGGTATCATATTATTTTCTGGACCGCAGAATCCTGCCATACCTGGTTTTGTGGGCTTTGCTATAGAGCAGTCTTTGTTGATGATGATGACTTTATTCTTCTTTGATCGACCCCGAGTTCTGTTCAACTTCAGAAATGACTGTAGACTGACAGCGTCGTTGACTTTGTGGAACCCTCGATCGGTGAGTGCATGGGGATGTAGTTTCGGTAGTCTGTCTGTTTGCGGACTACAATTCTCCGTGATTCAAAAATGTAGATAAAATATTCAGCTATTATAAGATCAAAACGTTTGCATTCAATAAAACGTAGCCAAAAGACTCAAGTACGTGAAAGGGTAATAGGGCTGAAGAGCGTTCAGCTATCGCTTACCATAGAAAAATAATGATCGGCATCAAAAATAAATTATGCAATTTAACATTGAAAAATGGCAATCTACTACCGGGGTGATAAAAGCTTCCATATCTCTTCGACTTTCTTGCTAGGATGCAAATAGCAAGGTTGCGTTAACATCCGTAAATCTCCAAATATTTTTCCATGTTCTTAAAAATTTATCCGATGGTGTCGATTTTGAAAATATGGGATAGAACGTTGAGGGTGAAATTAATGAAAAATCCAATTTGCACCTTTCCCCCTTGAAGCATGGTAAAAACGGATGTTATTGGATGAGGCTTCCTTTACATATTTTAGATGCGCAAAAAAAGGAACAAGTGATAATTCTGTCATTTGCCACGTCTTCAGGATAAAACAACAAAAACATTGAGTCCTAATCATGTACGAATCAGGATTAAAGTGAAACTGAAAGTTATTTTGGACAAATTTGTCGGCTGCCAAAGTGACGTCCAGTCTCAAAAATATTTTTCTTGATCAATGAAAAGAGTTTGCTTATTGAGTTTGAAAGTCAACTGAAACGTAAACCAGCATCCAAACGATATAAAGAATGGAGCATCTAAGGTGCTAACGAAGAGATTTAAGGAATCAAATACATCCGACACAATACCGGAGCACCGTGTTCAGTGCATTTTGAGAAGCAAATTAATTTAAACAAAACCGATGCGAACGCAAAAAAACGTCAGGATGCTTATTGTAAGGCCATGCTATCATGCGCTGAAAGAATATTGCGGTCAACATCAAAAATTAGGTAAGGAGATTTGGTAGTGAGACATGCAAACGTTTCACCACTTTGAAAATAGATCGCCTACAAGACTAATTATTCTCTACTTCCAAGTCAAAAACCCAGACGGACAATAAAATCTGGAATAAATTCCAGTGAACCCGGAAAACCAATAAATGCATTAAATTCATGCCTAAAGGCAAAGGACTGGACACACTGAAAATCCAAACTGCATAAATTAAACCCAAGATACAATCGAAAGTATTATTACTGGCAACACTAGTAATTAAACTTTATCTTCCAGAAAAACGATATCCACCAACATAGCACACAGCATGAAAGAATTCAAAATAGGCACAAGTGACACCCCCATGCTATCTTAAATAATAGATCACCACTTTCAAAGAGTGATATACTAAATTCTAACATTAACATTATAAATTTATTTCAAGCAAAACATAAGCAAAATTTTTTTTAAATTTTAATGTTATAAGAATCCAAAAATAAACCTCTCTAACAACTCAAAAGAATATAGCATATTTTCCCTCTAAATAGTATTCGAATAAACAATGTAAGAGTAAAAAATATTAATAAACCCAATAAAAGTTAATTAAATTTCTCAGTAAGTAGACCCATCCCTGTCTTATGCTCCTAGCTCATAGTGAAATATATTCCTTATCCAAACGGTAATAAAACTGACCTAAAAAAGCCGGTCAGGTATTAAATACCATAAGAACATCCTAAAAAACTAGCTGGCCCAAACAAAGAACTTATTCACAACTAACTAGTGTCTTGGCGCAGAAAACGTAAGCAATAACTACCCAAAAACCTCAATTAACAGGGTGCTAAATGGCACTCAACCATGGTCTATTAAATTATCATTTAAGGTTAAGACCGTAAAATAATTTAAAAGCAACCACAAACACACCATCACACCACCACCGCAAGTGTAGACACAAGCTTATCTAAATTTTGTTTAAAACACAGTTAAAATGAAATGAGTTAAAGTAAGATAAGAACAAACAAAACATCAAGAAAGAAACAGGAAAGTTTATAAAGGATAAAAACTCCCTATTAGTATATGTTTAGGAAAAAACATCCCCAACAAAGAGCGACTCTGATTAACGTTTTCTTGACTTAGAACCTCCTGCCCCACTTATAATAACACTAAGCACAAAAAAACGAAACCACCGATAACCAAAGGGCCACCAGATGAAAAAAAATTAAGACTAAATTGCCGTTCGATATATAAAAGACACACCAAGCAATATAAAAGGCAAAAAGGTCAAAAGAAGGCATTTCTGTAACCTCTATCTTCGTTGGCAATGATCTTAGTGCGCCAGTCCAAATATAAACCTTGAGGAGGTGAAACTATGGATGAACTTCTCATCTTAGCATAAATTGGCTGTGCAATTTAAGAATATAGTCATGGCTATCCAGCTTTCTGCTCGAGTTTTTATCACGTTAGTGAATTATTTCATCTTAGAGCATTCGGGCAATGGCGTGAATTAGGATAGATGGACAGCCTTCCTGTTTGAAAATGAAAAGTTATCTCATCTAATAGATGATGTCCTGTAACCATAATCGGAGCGCGTCTTCCTTTTACTCGTTACTTGGCCAAATTGGCATTCAGAATTTTCCGAAAAAGGTACTAAAAAACATAGAAAAGTGCAAAGGCCAATAAAAAGTAACCTTTTTTCAGGTTGGTGATGAAATAATTTACCTCAAATAGAGACTGGGACATCCGAATGACTGTCAGGAGGTGCCTACTATTGTGTTTATTGGTATCCGAAGAGTAGTGCATTAAGGATAGTGAATTCGACCACACTGTAATTTGTTTCGACTCCTTGATAAACTGATAGTCAAGCATCGTACCTCCGACTGAGCCCTGAAGCATGCTTCAGAAGTTTTCGCTGCAGATTTTAACGTGTAGGTTTTTCGGCATCATTTTACTCTACGTTTTAATGCCTCTCACTACTTCTACGTTGAAGTAAGCAACCATTCAAGGAGCATTTTGGTTAACAGTGATTTTCTTTGAAGTCCATCCTTAATCAGAAGTTGCTACATGCACGACGCTCAAGGCTTTTCATACTATAACATTGGACCTGAGGGACAATCTTGGGCTAAAGTCTTGCTTTTAAAACATTTTTTTGTATTCACACTGCATCGAGACTGCTGCAATACAAGGGGGGTGTAGACAGTACTCTAAAAGCATCGATTAAAATGTGCGACTGAAATTACTTAGTATTTAATTTTTCCTGGTTTAGAACGCAACATACAAATGGCAAAACTCAACTCTAAAGGGTAGTTACGTAGGCTGCAAACTAAATGCACGTTCTCTGTGTCCCGATATTGACAGACCTTTTGTATATCAAATTATTTTATTTTTCCTCAAATCATTAAAAAATGGGTAGACGGGAATCTATTTGTCAGTGCGATAAGTAAACAAAAGAAAGTTGAAATTGCATAATGACAGAATATGGAAAATTTAATGCCCAGGCAGTCAGCTCCATATTTCCCATGCTCTGAGTGGTATGATCACTGACTACACCAAATGCGTATGTGGTGGGAATAAGAGTAGCTTTAGATTTTTTAGGGTCTTCTTAATTCACATAGGAATATTGCAGACTTATAATGAACCACTGTTCCTCGCGGCCAAGAATATTCAAAGTCTAGCGAAAAATTTAGTCGGTCAACCACACTGCCTGCAATTATTTCGAGTCACCTGTATGAGCCTCAACCTATCCGTATCATTCTAATATACAAACTACTAATACAGAAGTGGCAATTTAGGCTTAGTACCATCGAATCTGAGGTGAGGATATGTCGTATTAGTGTGTCTACTGGGACATGGTTGAGATTTAGACCTAATTCCCTGCGGTTATTGTCATTTGTCTATCAGACCAAGATTAATTAACGTACGTTTATTTTCTAGGGACAAGGCCGGGGAAAACAAGGACCTTTTTCCTAGATTTATCTTGCGTTTCGTTACAATAAAACACGCAGAATTTTGACTGGGCTTTGTTAGGCCGTACGAGCCGCATTTACACTAGCGCTTCAATGCCAACAATTTCAAATAGTCAAAATAGTCCTATGCTGAGAAAATGCAAAATGTGCAAACTGGTGATCAAAGAAGATGTTTTAAGCTGGAAGTACAAGCATTGCTAAGATTACGTACGTGACTGATGCAGATAAATGGCCACATTCACGTGCAAATAGTAAACGGGAAACTACGAGTATGTATGTCCAACAGCGTATTCCGATGGGGGCGATTTCCCTAGAGGTCGTTGCAAATAGGAGGTTTCACTCAGTTATTAGCATCGCAGTGAGACCATCCGGACAGCACTCATTTCGTTTAATATTTATTTTATCTCTTGAAAACTCATTTTACACCCTCGAAAAATGTTTGAAATAGCACACACTCATGAAAAACACTAAGAGCATGCTTTCATGTATCTTGTTTAATTTCCCTTCACCTTCATTCTGTTGGCAAACACTTGTGTTGCAAGAGAAAACGGCAGAAATCGCTTTACAAGGTTTCGTCTGAGGCAGTACCTTATTTTAGTACTGTATATCAGGTCAATTGAACGGTAAATTTTATTTCTCCAAAAATATTAAACAAAAATAGAATAATCATATATGATCACAAATATCTACAAGTTTTAGTTCAATTAAAAAACAGTAATTCATAGTTACGGGAGTTTTCGTTTGAGTTACAAATACAGCAGCCCTCTGGAGAACGCCATCACTATTATTTGCACCCTATTAATGACGGCTCTTTGACTCTGCTGGGGGAACAACTACCACCGGCACACCGATGTGATGGACCACATAGTCGCTGACTGAACCGAGGAATGTTCTCTGCACACTTCCAACTCCACGGCTGCCCATGACGACAAGTTGTACTGCATGGTCGTGAGCAGCCTTCACAATCACAGCACCAGCCGAGCTTCCTGACTCCAATAAGACCTTGTTGGGTAGGCCGACTTCATTTGCCCGATCTGTGAACTCCTTGGCGAGGTTCTTGGCAGTAGTGGCACAAGCATCCATGGCTTCGGCAACGTCCTTGTCAAAGCTAATCGGCACGTCCAGAGTCAGGCTGCCACGGCGTTCAGCCGAGGCGGTGATTTTTGGTTTAAGGACATGCATAAAGATAACACTGTCTCCCTTCTGCATTTCATACCGAACGTACCATTTCCAGGCATATTCACAATTCAAACTGTCATCGATGGGCAGGAGAATAAGTCGTTTTACTCCCTCTTCCATCTGAGATGTAGCCATTCCGTACCGTGAAGCTTTAAACTGCGGTAAGAACAATGGGGCTTGGCAGACAGGCAGTCTTTTATGACAGGGTCTTAACTGTTAAAGCCGCAATTCTGTTGGCGTTCTCAGAGTGTGTGTATACTAAGGTCCACAGACCACGATTACGCCATTTCACTTGACAGAAACGTTAGGGTGTGTTAGGTAAGTGATCAAAAAATCTAGACAATGGCTCATCAAAACGTTAAGAATCACTGCTTGACAGATCTGCACGCTTAGAGAGAAAGGGCGATTGCAGGTCGACAGTACAATGTGAGGGCGATTAGCTTTTTTGGTTATGATCATTTCAGGAGGTTGTGTCTAGGATGTACGGTGGGTAAGTTACTACAAACGAGTAATTCTGAGCAATCATTATATTTTGAATTACGTGTTGGTTGAGATGTAGTCTTCCACCATGGATTCAGAGCTTGCAATTATTCTGAATTGGAAAATGGATAGGTGAACCTCTTGTGAATTATGTGGTTAAGTAACCTTTACAGCGAAACTAGGGGTTTAAGCGGTCATTTAATAGAGGAAATAATGTTTTCTTAAATATCTAAAAAAGCGAAAATTGTATTTGCGCCGCATACGTTTTGATAGATGATGAAAGGCACCATGTAGGAATTTATTTTTAGGATGTGAGTATAAATACCCGTTTTATACCTGATTTTGCATGCTGGGAACCAGGTTGCTTAACTGAAATTCCATCAAACCCATTGTGCCTACGTGGTATTGCCGTCTGAGCTTCTGGTTGCTTGTTGGCGCCAATAAAGGGGCCAAAGCCCATCAGATGTGTGATGGACCAGTCAATGATGATATCGATTCACAAATTTTATACATCCTCATGAGATTTTTCGTATTCTTCTGAAAAGAAATAGACTCGCCTGCTAAGGAACCTTTCTCTACGCGAGAAACTAAACGCAAATAGGTCATGAAACGGTCTGTCTTTTGACCTTCAGTCATAGAAATGGATTTGTCGAAAATATTGCATGCATTCATGTGGTAGATAAGGCTAGTAAAAGATCTTTCTATCCCCTTTCGTTATAAATTTACCAGATACTTTGTCTGGAAGATGAATAGATGGATAAATAGTCCTTCTCTTCGGTAGCATTTCACCGACATCGAACAGTTCCCCCTTATGGAATTAGTGATGCATCTTATGGATGACGCTCCCATTCAGCGTATTCTAACTTCAGCTTAGTACTACTTCACTGCCAACTGGTAAGCAAATTTGGTTGTCATGGTTAACCAAAAGCGATCATATTCCCAGGGTGCAGGCAAATTAGTATAATTGCTACTATGCCTAACCCAATTTTTTTCTACAAATGCTTCTTCTACTAGTCATTTTGCATTTTAATTTTAATAGAAAAGTAATAAATGAATTCAATTTTGAGGAACTTCATTCTCACGCAAAGCAATCTATGGATGCAAGTGATTCAAGGATTGGCGCGTAGAATAAATATATTTTTGTTGTTGAACGAAGATCTGAAAAACGAGAATAAAAAAATGATCATGGAGCAAGATCTGGGTCTATTGTTAGTCAACGCCCTTGTATGAAGACTTGAAAAGACCCAGTTCAACAAATGCCCAAGTCATCTTCAATTTTATAAACAATGAGTAGCCGACAAATTATGAATTGCGTTTGACCAAAAGAACTTACTTTACTGCGATGGTTATTGAGTAAAGTACATCCATCCAGCAGGTTCAAGCTGAAGACAGACCCAACCGAATCGATACCAGTCCTGGAATTTCTACTCACGGGATAGACACGAGAACAGTGTGGATTCGAAGAAAGCTTTTCGGATACCGGTTACGCAACCCAAACCTTACTGGAAAAGAATTGTTTGAGTATCTTCCAAGGGCCGCATCAAAAAGTTAGCGGAATTTCCACATTGCCTTTTCTTATCACTAATTACCTGTAAGTACTAATTTGGCCTTCCATGTGAAGAAATACCTTGAAAATTTCCCGTATCCAGCGAAAACATATTGTGGTTGAGTATTTTATACGCAGGTAAAGACGTTCTAAATTCAGACTTAATTATAATTAGTCGACTGCATGATTTTCTCACAGCGCTTGTAATCAGCAGGAGGAAATTTCCAGGATGACGTTGCCTTAAAGAATACTTTTTCCCGGCAGAGACTATTTTGAGCAGCATAATTATAGGGCAGCCAGGCGGACGAACCGGATATGATGTGTAACTCCACACATATACTATATGTCCTAACTCATGAAATCTGATGGATTGCATTAGTGACGGCCCGTTTCGCGAAATCAGCGCAAACTGCGTCCACCAAAATTTTACATCAATAAAAAACCGATCGTTTGAAAATATATGGCTTTTTGTGGTTTACAAATTTAAATTACATTGTCTAGAAATGCTAATTTTTTAGAATATGTACGGATTACGAAAATGTGAAAAATTGACCTAGTTGAGTAAACTGAAGATGTACATGTAAAGGAAGCCTGTCCATGCAATTAAACAAGTGAATAACGCAACAAAAGCCAAATTAATTTTGAAAATAGTTATTTTCAGAGTTTTGCACATACATATTTCTCTAGATTAAGCGCAAAGTAAAGTATGGCCGTCATCAAGCAGCCTAACATGAAAGTGTACATTCCAACACCATTTCACAAGAATTGGTAGCGTTTGTAAATTGTAGCGTTTTGTAAATTGTCTTAGATGCGTTTGACCAAGGCAAGCAGATTTTCGCTTCATTGCGCCGATAGGTACGTCACAGCAATATAATATTTCACAAGCTTACATGTTCACAGGTCGGTCAATGACTAATAAATTTAAATAGAATCATCAGGTGCAATCGTAAACGTACCATTTGGTTTATATAAAACATGACTATTTTATTGTTAAATTTCTCTATAAATATTTCAGGTTTTCTATTACGAAGAGTTGCAGATAGTCTTTGAAAGTGAGGTGAATTCTTTACGATTTTCAGTGTCTTCAGTCAATTGCCATAAATGTACATTCCGTTCGATTTGTTTGGTAAAACCCTAAAAATAACTTATTTCTTAAATGGATCTGGAGCACTGTGCATGCCTTTACCGGGTGTGGAGCTTTGTGGATACACCACGAATGACTCCAGTTTGTGTTGGCTTCACAATGTTATTTGCGAAGCATTGCCAGCGGGCAGCATTACAAACACATTAATTATTTCATGTACTTGCTCGAAATTTAATTTTTTTCAGAAGGAGTACTTTGTAAAATCACAGGAAAATTGGGTACGTTAATCTATTGTTTCGATCAGACACATCAGTTGGACGGAAGAGAATTAAAATTACTCCAAGCTTAATGTCGGTTGTTTTCAGTTGATGCAACCGAGGAACCAGGCAGCCAGAGTCAAACGTGACTGTCCATGACGAGGTGTGAAATTGGACGATCAATCTAACAAATTGACGTCGTGAAGATGGTCAACTCAGAGAATGTCAACCGAAATTCCAAAATGTGATTTCGATTCGAAAAATTACTTAAGTATAATTGTAATATTTACCATCACGCAGCCTAATCTTAAGGTATTTCAGTCATTTTAAAATACTGACCTCTGAAGAAGCTTTCTTTTAGCCGCCTGAATAAACTCAACTATGTAAAAAACTAACAACTTAATTAATATGCATTATTTCTAAGAATTCTCGATGCTCTTATAAAGTCAAATAGATTTTGTAGATAACATGCATTAAGTTGTTCTCTCGTGTACACTTTGGCAGAAAAATTACCTCTTCTTTAATTTTTACACTTGAAGAAAAGGTACCTTCCTGGTTTAAAGCAGTTTCTAATCATGAGATATTTTAAGCCTGTGAAATTTCTATTCATAAACCATCGTAGCTGGCCATTACTCAACTCTGTTTCTAAGGTATATGGCATGGTCCACATCCAGTGCAAATGTTTATGAGCACAATTTGAGGTAACGTAGAGCGGTGGGTGATTTTTCTTAGGCAGAATGTATACAGAGTGTAGTTTTGGAAACTCTAAATACATGCATAACGACTCATCAGGTCAAATTTATTGAGGAATCAGGAAAAGGTTTTTAAAACTGGAGATACACTTTCTTCAAGTATAAAATACGAAGAAGACGTACCTTGCTACCAACTGAGTACATGAAAGAATATTTTTAGCATTTTTTCTATGCAATAGATTTGAATTTGAATTTGAACCAGTAGTCATTTTTAGTGTGATGGTTTTCCAGGCGGCCAGAAAGCGGCTCGTTCGAAAACTGGCCTCCTGACTGGAATGAAGTATGATGGGATTAGGCTGCGTGATATTAAACATTAAAACTATACTTCAGTACTTTTTTCAAATCGAAATCTAATTTCGGAATTTCAACGTACATTTTATCATTGAGATAGACAATCTACTATAAAAATTGTGAGGAACCCCATCGCTGACAGGCTGCTTGACTGCTGCCCCGTCGAGGCCTCAAAATCCAGCTCCCAGTCTGTTTTGAAATTGAACAGGCTTGACTTTAGTTTAAGATGATTCTTAAGCAAGTCTATATCCGTCCCGTTTCTGCTGTTTTTTGTCACCTCCAGGTTAAAAATCACGAAGATTGAGGACGCTGGAGACATGCTTAAGCCTAAAAAGTGTTTTTCAAGAAGTATCCGTCTCAGCGTTTACCATGTGATTGCATTTTGAACTCAGCACATTTTAGTTGTATTAAACCTATTGTCTGCAACCTATTAAAGATTTTTAACCGATTCCGAAGCCAGATACTCACTTAAACATGAGAATTGTGGAGTATCGGAACCTTGCGAGATATTTATGATGACATGTAGGGTGGTGCTGGCCAAAACTACGTTCAGGATGCATTTATTACATAAACGCTTTACTTGACAAGTTAACAATAGCATTTTCATGAGAATTGAGCCCAGTTTGGCACGACGACTGGCACAGTCTGCCGGGTGGTTTTGCGGCTTATGAGACTCTCACGGTTACGTGGGTTTACATGAACCTAGAGATATTGCTTGAAAACTAGATGTTAACGAAACAAAACCTCAGTCTCTCCATCAGGTCAATTGGAATCAACTTTTCAAGGGTATACACTATATCTGCTTGCTCCTGTCACCAAAATATCGTATTCTGTAATGTATCCAGCTGACCAAATTTCACTTTAATTGTGCCAGCTTTGGTGGAATAACGTTCACAAATCTTCCGTCTCATTTGGTATTGTAATTAGATCGTTTTTTAGTAAAACCAAGGTGGCTGGCTAAAGCTTTGAGTAAAATCTCCCCACCAATGTCGCCCATGAGAGCACAGTCACATTAGAAAGCTTAAATAATGCTTATGAATCGCGCTAGTGCTTGAGGGGCAAATTTTCCTTATCTACTCGGTATGGCAAAAACGGTTTAATTAAATTAACCATCGAAAACCTTAGGTTTGCAGCGAGAACCAGGTTTGATTTGTAAAATGTTAGCCCATGTGTCTCCAAATGATCTATTTAGTTAGCTGTGTAAAGGGAATTTTAATCATAAAACGTGCTCGAGGCCCACAAGGACACTAGATGCGACACGTCAGTCGGAAGCACTCACATTGGCAACCCAGTCTCACATAGCTGAATCAATATCTTGAAAGGTTCTTATTGTAAGTTTCCCTCTCATGCTGCGTAGACATAACATTACCGAATGACGTTGCTAAAAGATGTCCTGTTGGTCTAAGGTGAACATAGGTCAAGACCGAAGGGCCTTAGAGGGTGACTGATGTCTCTGTAGTTATCCATGACTCACGTAGTCATACGTTTCTCAGAGTGCCAGGCCCATAAAATCAATTCGTAGTTAGCAGGGCAAGATAAGAGCCAGCAGGATGAGAACTTCCATTTGGAAAGAACTCTGATTTGCTGTCTCGGGTGGCAATGGCGACTGCAGAGATTGGGTCGTGTGCTGCCGGTGTTAAATTATGTTCGAGAGAGGAAGAGGAGAGGAAGTCAGTGATGTCAGCTGGTTGTATAGCCTAGTGCTAGAAAGTTCGACTGTGTAAGTGTCCATGTGGCGTGTTGCAGTAACCAGCGGGCGGCCTGTTGAGGTGGGGAGGAGGAGAGCATCGACAGTTGTGACTGTCAGAATGCAGATATGCGCGTGTTTCGAATTCGGCCAGATTGTAAAGCCGATGCGTGTCTGAAACAGGTGGTTTGGAGGGTGAATGAACTTGACCCACAAGGGCGTGTGCAAGAATGTACACGACACCATCGTTCGTCAGACACAGACCGTTAGATAAATGGGCTGCCAACTGCTTCCGGTTTCTCCAGTAAAAAAACGTTTACTTGTATCGCACGGACCAAACCAACGCGGGCTGAAAGGTGACTGATCAAAATCTTTCCTAAAAGTCATGCAATATCTACTCCAATATCCGTTTCTTTCTCGCTACCGTCTCTACATCCACAGCTATTGGTATTTTAAAATTTTGGTCTTGTAACTGTCTTATTGCACAAACTTAATTGCACCCCGAAAAACTGGACAGTACTCTGCAGCCTGAGAAAATGACCATTCGGTTTTGATGAATATCGGGTACAGGACCCTATTGCGAAAAAGAGAGACAAGGATTCCTATAATATAGGAATGACCGTAATAGTGGCTTTGCGGGTGGGGTTAACGAAATTGACAGAGAGCTGTTTTCGAGAAGCAAAAGTAAAGTACATTTATGCCATTAGATTGTTTAAATACACCCATAAAGCGCAAAACGCAAGTGTTCACTTTAAACTACTGGGAATAAGAGACTCTAAACGAGCAAAATACGGAAAACCGAGGGCACTGGTTAGATAGTTCAGGGGAAGTAATTCCAAACCGTCATGACCAATCACATTGAAGAGATTATGAAGAATATATCGTTGAATCTGATCTTCAAAATATAACGACGGAAAATGTAATTAAAGTCGAAAAGAGCTTACAGGGAATTCCGCCCGCAGTTGTCGTTAGCTGTCTCTTCAGTCACTCATTAGAAAAAGAGTGCGCAATCATGTATGGTTGTTAATTTATGAGTAGCAGTTCAGGTTCATGACTGTGTCGAAAGACACGAATCAGTGGGGTGGAAAAAAACAAATAAAGAAGAATGGAAAGTGAAAAAAAAATCATTGGGAATTTTAACGGAAAGGGTATATGTTGAATTGGGTTGCTGTGCTTATAGAGAAAAAAAAATTGTCGCTCATGGGAGATAAATAGACGCCTGCGGTAGGACCGTCACGCTGATGAGAGCGTATGGGGGTTCAAAACGCTCCTCGTCGTGGAAGAAATCATGCAATAATAGGGGCAACATTTTTACCGCCGTATCACTTCAGGGCTGATCATAATACGTAAAGGGAAAACCATTAGGGATGCAAGTCAGGGGAACCCAGCGCGGGCATCATCAGTGCGCTTTGGGTAGAACGAGGAAAAGACCAAAGAGGTCGCAAAATTCATTGTTGAAGTGCCGGAAATGCAACCATGATACTCTCTTGCTGCTTGCTGAGAACACTGATGAGGCGGCGAAAACAGAGAAACTCGCCACGATCGTCAACGGTCCGTATGACGTTGGCACAATGGAGAAGGTTAAAGATCGCGAAAACTATCACCCGAAGGCGTTACAAATGCGAGGAATGATAGAGTTGAAGCAGTTCACCGATTGCGGACATAGAGGAGACGGCGAAGACAAAGGAGACCAACGGGGTCCTCAATTTTTGCGACGATGGTTGAAATCAAAAGGGGACGAAAACGGCTGCAAAGATCGTCTCTGTAGAGGAAAATATCAGTGGATTAAGAAATTAGTTAAAATCAAGAGGAAGCGCCTCAAATTCCAGGAGGACCCTGTTCAAAGTCCAAATTTTGAGTGTTTAGGAAGGAAAAAGACAGTAATGACTGCGTATCTTCCGAGGTAAAATGCTTACGTAATTTATGCTTGAATACTGCAAGTTTAGACGATGATCTAATTTCCAGTGGAAGGTTATACCCAAGGAAAGCATAGCTGGAGGTAAGCAAGGAGAACGTTTAGATGTAGAGCAAAGAGGCAGTGGGATGATCACGGATGAATTACGAGTGGCAAAGGCCGTTAAGAGCGTTAATTCGTCGAAGACCAAGGTTGAAATTAATACGAAACAGGAAACAGAGGCCGGCTTCGAGTCTTCTTAAACAAAGAAATTTAATATTTGCTAATTGAAATCCCTCAATAAAAGAGATAATGGATTCAGAAAGAGAAAAGCGTCTTCGCGTAAAGACACTCTGAATAGTTGCAATCTAACTATGGTCAAAAGCCTCCATTAGACCAAAAATTGTAGCGATATTCTACGATGGCAAGAAAAAACACATGGAAAGGTTTTAACTGTAATTCTTGAACGAAAATTCTTATGTGATATAAAACCACATACCTGTGCATCATTTGCAGAAATTCCATCTGCATGTGGTGATCATCCGAGTTTATTCGTGCAACTTAGGCCCAAGTCCCTTATGGGGAGCTTTCTAAATGTGGATTATATTGCAACAATATGGGTTCAGGAAGCCTAGCGGGGCCAAAACACATGAAACTACACTTGGATGGAGAAAACTCCATCTGCCGGAGTTAATTTTAGCTATGCACATTTTGCCAGTATCCCTAGAAAATGATATAATACAATTTCGGTCATCAGCTTGAATGAAGGTTTGCGAATTTCTGAGCATTCTTAAAAATTTTGTGAATGTAAAGATTGGAGAGTAAAGGACCTAGGACCGTGCCTTGAAATAAGCCACTTGTAGTCAGATGAGGCTTTGAGTACCTGTGAGCTACTAAGACCTTTTGACCGTGGTTATACATGTAGGAGGCCGGATGCCAAGAGCTACGCGTTTACTAGGAGATGTCTGTACAGCACCTTTTCGAAGGCTTTACTACAAGTAAAATATATCACATACACTGATAACTGCTCATTACAAAGGGCAGTGACCAGGTCCTCAAAGGCAAAGTGACAAGTTTCACATCATATTTTAGGTTAAAAAAACATGTTCAGAAGATCCCCAAAGCTAAATAGCTAGACGAAAATCACGAATTTAATTGATAATTTGCTTTTCAAAACGATTTGCTAGATTAAGAGTTTTATGATCACTTCGATAGTTATTAAAATTCGAGCGAGATCCTAACTTGAAGACTTCCATGTGTCATGGAAGAATTCATTTGAATGGTAAACTGAGCATACATGGCTAAAGCATCGAGAAAACGTCTCCCTTTCTTCAAAATGAGTTAGGAATACTGTCAGTTCCCGAAGTATGTGAGTATTCTGGACGAGCTATTTGTATCTGAATTAAATCAGGGAGAAATCAAAGGTATTGAGAGCAGTGAGTGAACGTGCATGACACGGTGGAACCGGTTCAGTTTCTTTGGTAAGACGTTTTTCAGAGAATGCACTAAACAATTCCACCCTGCCAGTGCCATTGACGATGAAGCTTTTTTTCATTTATCAGTGGGGAAATTTCATGAACATACTTACAAGAGGACCAATGACGGAATAGTTTTGCGGAAAATTTTGCCGGGTTAAGATCACTGAGTGTTCACGTTTCCCTCCGACGGTCGCGCTCAAGGCGAATCTTAGAGGCCAATTCGAAAATCGCCGCAATCATTAGATACATGAATAAAGAGCTAGCAGATCGATCTTTCAACTGCCTCCTCAGTTTCTTTAGCCTATGCAAAAGAACGTGAGGAACGCTGGAATCAGAAGCAGAGGGCTTGCAAATTCTTACTAGTACAAATTCCAGGATGTCTTCAGAAACAGACGTCGTGAAATCATTAAAAATTGCATTAACATTCATGAATAAGTAATTATGCAAGTCCAGTGATCCAAGAAATTCGTTAATTAAGTTGATATCGACGAGTTCGAAAGCTAGATAGGTAAGAATTGCGCTAGCCTTTTTCAAGGAGAAAAAGTGGAAGTCAACAGTGAATTAATACATGGTCACTTTGGAAGAGGTCCTGCTAGAATTCAAAGAAGAGATAAGCAACGTCATTTGTTAAAGTCGGATCTAGGATATGGTTTTCTCTTGTTGGGGAGTAGAATAGCTAAGACCAGTTGAAAAACGTAATGGTATCTAGGATATACCGAAATCTAGGTGGACAGAATTTTGAAAGCCAATCTATCTCGGGAAAATTAAAATTTCCATCAATTATTTTAACATCAAAAGCGGACTCCGAAACCAATTTAAAGAGTTTACAAAGTTTTGCATCACCACCAGATGATGAGTTAGCAGGATTGTATATGCATCCAAGAATTGCCTTCCTTTGGGCGAGCGAGTAGTAGGAGCGAAGCAGTAATTTCAGGAGAATGACGTGACATATATATCATATGGAAATGGTTTAAGGAAGCTCCTATAAAGAAAATAACCACCACGCCTAATAATGCAGTTTTGATAGTAAAAGTCATGCTCGGCTATGATAAGGGTGGAATAAAAAATAAAGGGAAGAGTTTAAGCTTCAATTACGCATATGATGTCCGGTGTCAGTTGGATGGCAACGGTTATAGTTTGAGCCATCTTGTTTATGACAGACTTAGCATTTAGCAATATGAAATCTAGTCTATTGAGAGTATTGGGACTATAGTTAGCGCTATTAAAAAACTTGGAGACGGGCGACTTACTTGTAGGCCATGATCATTTGAAAAGTAATTATCTAAAAGTCTAGAACTATTGGCAACTGGAAAGTTAAGAGCGAGTGGTTGATACGAAGGCTTAAAATATTTGTGGAAACTGTTTTCTGATTGGAAAAGTTTGGAGAGAATAAATCGGGATAGATTTGTCGGCAGTTAATGAGGAAACGGGGTAGGTAAGATGGCAGATAGATGTTAGAAGGGGTGGGCAGACAGCTATAGGAACTAGGTAAGGAAAACCTGAAATTGGATGGGGTTAGGACTATTAACGTAAAAGGTAATGGTCATAAGTGACGAAAATCCTGAGCTGCGAGTAACGTTAGCGTTGAAACAATTCATGTCATAACTGTTGGCAAGTGAAATAAAGGGTCTCCGGTTGGAGCCCAGCACGTCAAACACTGCATTTTATAGGAATATAATATAACGCGTTGGGTTCAGAGACGAGCTAGATGGAAAATGTTTAGTAAATGGAAACGTGGCAACGGTTCACTAACTTTAAACGATTTGCCCTTCATTTGGGGTGAGGACAGGCATTGTCTTTGAGATACAACATTTCTGAGGTGTGCTTCAGGAGATTTTATAGGAAGGCGAGGATAACTACGTTGAAATGGGGAAGCGGTCGATCTTGGCGCTCTAGATGGAGTCGTGGACATTAAAGGTTGGGTTACGACTGGGGTTAAAGCAACTGGGGTTGAATTTTCAGGTTGCAAGGCTGAAGGTGTTAATGGATTAGTTAAAAGAGAAGTAGGCAATGAAGTGAAGGGGTTTTTGAACAGGAAATTCGATTAGATGCATACACCGACTAGGGTGCTGTTTGCAGGAGTATGACCGGACTTATCAATAATAGACTGAGAAACCGACTATCTATTTAAAAGGAGCGACCCAATTCTTTGCTCCATCGATGTAAGATCCGACAAAGGAAGCATTTTGCTGTTTATATATAACGGGAAATAAGATCTCGCAGTGAAAAGACTGAGTCCACTTGAATTGAAAAATGGATGGAAAATGGACGGAAGCTTGCTACGTAAGGAGAGGCACTTGTCATCCGTTATTATTTAGTTGAAACCGCACGAGTACTGGAAGTCGATAGCAACATAACCAGGTCGTCTGTCACTGGGAACACTTATAAAGTGGAAATTGTAGCTTTTTTGTCTGTCTAATGTCTCACTGACAACCAAATAAACGAGAGAGTCAATACGCTTACGTTCCTGAGAGTTCTGATTACCTTGACTCTGTCTTTAAACCAGACCCAGGCGGGGGAGTGAAACAGAAAGTGAGGTAGACGCAGCAAAGTTTGCTCTCACTTTAATCCAGCGCCAATCACTGATCCTGCACAAACCTTCTGTAGAGTATACGGTGGACATCATCGGACTATGACGATCAAACTGTCACATTCCTGAAAGGGAATAGTAGAGATTTTACTGTCGAATAAGTTCTAAAGTACATATAGAAATAATCCAACAACGGGTTGCATATTCACATCATTCCTATGACTTCTGGATCTAATAAAGCAATGCTTTGGTTCAGAAACTGTGAATTTCAGAAAAACTGAGACTTTTGCTCTCCTTTTTGCGTGAAGAAGGCTGAAATTTGATGAAACTGGAGAAAAATCAGACAACCATTTTTTCGTGACAATCTAGCACCTTTCTTGAATGTGGGGGTTCCCCGAACTCTTACCTCCATTTCACTTCTGAAAGGTATTTTTCACAGCTTCATTTTTAGCTCACCAGTGTTTTTTATAAAAATTAATTATAACTTTTTTAAAAGGAACAATGGACGGTGTAACTTAAATCTCCACTTACTATCCATTATCCCCATTTATTTAATCTTTTGTATATCTGGTCGCTCACACAGATGACCATACACAACTATGTATTTAGTTTAGCTCAGCGCTAAGTTTGCTTATATAATGCCCTCTTGGTGTGATGTTTTAAATTGGTTTCACAGTAAAGTTCCTTCGATTTAACCAAGTTTTAGTCTCTTCCTTAGTGTGAAGACACGATGCTTTGAAACAATTCACGAGTGGATTGCATACTCTCCCACTTTCGGACTTATCTACTTATGCGTGACAATTCTGTACCTGAGAAAATATTCCTATACTGCAGATTCTTCCAGGTCCCGGACATTATCTCTGCGAGAAGTACAAGCTTCAACGTTTATTTGCTTCCACCTTTCATGTCAGCGTGGTGTTTCTTGAATCTATTCTTAAATGTGGAAGAATAAGTCATAGCAAAGGCTGGGTCATACTATTCTTCTAAAATATCCGACTGCTGAGTATTGCCGCCTCATTCGCTTTTTGAAGATTTCTCATTTAAGCACATCGGTATAGAACAGTTATATCTATGGAGAACACAGATGCTCATGAGTCATCTGAGTGGAGAAAAAATTGCCACCCCTATCGGGTTTCAAACCCGCATCGGAAAATGTAAGCCAACCTCCAGGCAGAAAGTTCGCGCCTCTACCCAATCAGCCACGTCCACTGACACAAAAAAATATACACAGAGAAAATGACAGCAAAGATGGATATGTTACTAATTCTCTTCCTGTTAAGTGGGCAAAGAGCCCGAAAACCTTAATGGATGTCACCTACTAGAATGATAATTGTATTGAGTGTTTAAATCTTCTTCAGCAATTCTCAGAGATGCAGAAAGAGCTAGAAAACTTGAAACAGGAAATGAGAAATCTGGAAAAGTCTGTTCGATGCTCAGTCGGTAAGAGACCGCCAGTTGCAATAAAAATTTCAAAAAAAGAAATTGCGCATGCCAATTTAGGTTTCTCAAGCATACCTAAAGTTGAGATAAAAGACCTTGCATCTACAGTAACCAGTGCACCAGTGGGCATTCCCTTCGCTCGACAGGGAGATCAAAACAAGTTATCTCTCTTACCAGTGTCTTCCAGCTCAGGTAGAATCAACATTAGATACCAAGGCTTTCTTAAACAAAATATCCTTTTCATTGGAGACTGGCAAACCTAGACTGTTTTGGATCCAGCGATACACTCGATCATCGTTTGCCTTAGATGGCAGCCGAAAAATTAATCTTCCTGAATTTACCGTTCGGGACACGCGTAAGAAACGGACAACGTTCAAACCATCTTTAACTTTTGTTCACCTGAAACTAGAAAAGTGTGCTAGATTTACAAGATCTACGGCCATGCGCACGCAAATCTCAGCAATTCCGTCAACAATCACATTACGGGGAATCTTTGACAAGTGCTGGAGGACATTCAGCTCGTTGGTTGAAATAATTATTAATGTTCATTGTCCCCTAAAACAAAAGAAAACAAACAATCGTCCGTTGTGGATAAACTGCGAACTTCAGATCTCCCTTAAAAGAAGAAATAAGATGTGGAAGCGGTTTCTACTAACGGTGAGTGTTGAACACTTGCAGGAATGCAAACGGTAACGAGGTGTCTGTAAGTGTGAGGCAAACCGGCTCCGAAAGAACTATAAGAAAACCATATTACATAACTCTTGGAGCATCCCAAGATCCTATGCGGTTACATACGCAATAACCAAAGAAATCATAACCCAATTCCAGCGCTGCTGTCCCAAAACGGAGTACTGGAAATGGATGACCAAACGAAAGCCTCAATCCTCTATCTTTTTTCAGTCGGTATGCCCTCATGAAACGAATCCTCCTCCACTCACTTACTCGGGGCAAAGAAACATTCGGAAATGTTTGCACTATTAAATAATCTTAACTTCTTACCCACATGGGAAAGGACAGAAGCCGGAGGCCTGTCAAGTCACCGGGTCAAAATACAATTCACCCGCATGCCCTTCGAGAATTGGTCGATGTACGGTGTAAGAAGTGTCGGTGATATTCCGAAAGTCCATGGAAGAGGGCGAACTACCACAGAAATGTTAAACTGCCTTTATCTTTTAACAAAAGAGGATCCAGGCTGGAGTCAGAAAATGTCAGTCCCGCTAGTTTAACCTACATTTTGTGCTTTATCATGGAACAGCTTATTAAGAGACATTTAATGAAGGACAAGTAGCAGAAGAACATATTATGTGTTGCCCTTCATGGCTCTCACCCTGGTCACTCATGTACTACGAGTGGTCGTTACTTGCAGGAAAAATGGACGAAAACCAAAGACCAAGGCCATGCAGTTTATGTCATTTTCTTTGATTTCAAGAAGGCGTTTGATAGCGTATCGCATTGAAGACGGTTAAATCCGATTTGGCAATGTAATATCCAAGGTAACGTTTATAAGGGAATCAAATTTTTTCCCATCAGGCAGGTTGCAAAATGTAAATGTTTCCACTGCAGAAATCGAGTGTGTACCAGTAAAAAGTGGTGTTTCAAGGGGTTCAAGCTAAGGTCATCTTTTGTTCCTAATTTATATAGACGCCCGCAATGATAATCTTGACTGTGATGCCATCATGTTTGCAGATGACATAAAAATCGTGAACAATTTAGCTATGTTGGCGATAGGCAGAAAAAAACAAGATAACGTTGAAAAATTGTTTGTCTGGTCCATCAAGTGGCTTCTGATGTTTAATATACTCAAATGTGTAGTCTTACGCTTGGAATCTGGGAGAAGACGTTTCACCGAACACCAGTATTGCATGAATGGAATTCCATTAAAAATGTGGATTTGCACAATGATATAGGCATCTGGACAACTTCAAACCTAATGCCCTCCGAAAACTTTAAAAGAGTCGTCCAAAAGGCGACAAGCATAATACACGGGATCAGGCATGTTTCACAGTTGTTCCTCCCAAGCTGTTTTCGCGGATCTTCATTACTTTCATTAAACCGCATAATGGATGCCCTGGATGAACCAAGATTGCGATCCAGCGGACGGTCTTAGGACCCTGTCATATTGAGCAAGACTGATCAAGCTTAACTTTGTTCCCCTGTCCTGTAGACAAATGAGATGTGACCTGCTATGGACATTCAGCATTATTTATGGACATGCCTGTTCACTGAAATTTCAAGATATCTTTAAGTTTGCAAAATTGACTCACCTGCGTAGTCATCGATATAATGTCAAATGGCAGTGTATGCACCTAGATCAACGAAAGTGTTCTTTCATACAGCGAGTGGTTCGAACATGGAGCAAGCTTCCAAGCGAAATAACGATATCGGATACCACGGATATGTGCAAAAGGCAGTTGAATCGCTTACTCTCTCACTGCAGGATTATCTTCAGCCAGCCATTCGCTTTACTTCATGATGTCATTTTACATGTTTCGTTCCTCTACCGATTACATATAATTTTTTTCCATAAACCTTAAACATGACTGCATTTTATGTTGTCTATATATACTAGCATTTATAGTTTCGATAGTCAATAAGTAGAGTCATCTAGGGCTAAGCCCTTTATCCTCAAAAATACACAAATATGTAAAAATAGAAGTATTTATTTAGTAGATCTTGCGACCGAATTTAAGCGAGCCAGTGTTCGCTGTTGTGATTCCCAGACCCAAACCGTATGTATTCTGTAGCCGATCAGTGACCTGATGCAGTTTGGTTGACTTCAAGTTCTCGCAAGGCTAGGGCCAGGATGCGGGGGCTCTGGCAACGAACCAACTAGGAGCATGAGGGGAAAGTTTTCACAAACGAGTACACAAGGCTTAGCGGGTGAAGACAACATGAGTCAGTGAAAGTGGCGCTGATCATTGGCGGGGACTACCACATGGGCTGAATTAATGAAAAATGATGATTTTGAGGTCGATTTGTTCAATTACGTTCGCGGGGGCATTCAGTGAAAGAACAGTCTACAAGATGCGATTTTTGCGCTCAGTATTACTGGTTTGAGCCGCGGCGTCAAAAACCCCTTAAAGCTTATTTTCAGTAGTCATCTAACAGATAATATAAACAAGCGGTTAAGTTTCGTAAGAAAGATTCGGTCCTAATAATTGCATTTGATCGTTCACCATGTTCCTAAGTATGCGACGATGATATTTATCATCGTTAAAATATTTTAACGACTTTGTTCTGTATATTTCAAGAGAATAAATAATTCAGTATTCAGAATACGGGCCATCTCCAACTACATTTTAGGCCATACAAGGATTTCCAGTAAATTTTAATAACATCACATCGTCTATCACAGGTGGAAGACCAAATTTTACTCGTGCTCTTTAACTAATCAAAAATACATATAAAGGTCAATCACATGAGGTCATTTCGTGTTTGGTGTGCAGTCGACGTTTCTAATGCCCAATGGAAAACGTTGCGCTATTGACATCC